>PVJS01041861.1:0-17772 GCA_004027185.1 Glis glis
ACACACACACACACACACACACACACACACACACACACACGGCATATCTCAACTGTCTTTTAAAAAATCGCTTTAAAGTAACTGGAGCCGGGCATGGTGGCACACACTTGTAATCCCAGTACTCGGGAGGCTGAGACAGGAGGATCTCAGGTTCAAAGCTATCCTTGGCAATTTAGCAAGGCCCTCTGCAATTTAGTGAGACCCTGTTTTCAAATAAGAAATAAAATCGGGCTGGGGGTATAACTTGGAGATAGAATGCCTCTGAGTTGAATCCCCAGTACCAATAAAAGAAAAGAAGAAAAAGCCGGGCATGATGGTGCACACCTGTAATTCCAGTACTTGGGAGACTGAGGTAGGAGGGTCGCAGGTTTGAGGTCAGTGTATGGTAATTTAGTGAGTCTATGTTTTGAAATAAAAAATAAAAAGGGCTGGGGGTGTGGCTTGGAGGTCGAATGCCCTGGGTTCAATCCCTAGCACCACACACAAAATCATTTTAAAGTTTATATAGCCAGACATGGTGGCACACACCTGTAACCCCAGAACTTGGGAGGCTAAGACAGGAGGTTAGGCCACACCCAGCTCCTTTTCTCAATTTTATTAACCCTGTGTCTACCGGGTCCCCAATCCCTCACCGACTAGCTATTTCTAACTCTCCATGTCTCCCCTCTGATGAGGTGACCCTATTAGGGAAATGGGGCGTTGCCGGCTCTGGCCGCTTCGGGCTGGCGCGGGGTGGAGTCTCTGCAGTCAGGGTTCCAGGGGGTGGACGATCTACCGGAGCACGGGAGCTGACGTTGTTCCCACGAGGCTCCATTTTCGTAACCGTTTGTAGCTTTAGATGTCCCGGAGTTGAGATGGGAATGAGAAGGCCAGGGCCAAAGAGAAGGAGCAAGATGGCAAGAGTAGGGCCCAGGAAGGGCAGGAGCTAGCAAACTGCATTCTGCCAAAAATACCTTGTGAATACAGAGTATGATCTAACTGCTGTTGTAAATCAGATATTAGCCAGTTATCTTCTTTGAATTATCAATATTAAAACAACATATCTGGGGGTATTTTCCTGCACCCTAGCGGTGTGCACTTCACTTGATTGTTATAGCTAAAGTTGATGCAGTGTCATTAAGAGTTTCAGTTATCTTGGGCTAGGTGGTGCACGCCTAGAATACCAGTACTTGGGAGGCTGAGACAGGAGGATCGCATGTTCACAGCCAGCCTTGCAATGTAAGGAGACTTTCAGCAACCTAGTGAGACCATGTTTCAAAACAAAACAGGCTGGGGTGTAGCTCAGAGGTAAAACACCCTTGGGATTAATCCCAAGTACCATAAAGAAAAAAAATCAATAACTTGCTTGTTTGATAACTGAAACTATTTTTATTTTTCTTTTGTGGTACTCAGGATAGAACCCAGGGGCATTCTACCTCCAAGCTAAATCTCCAGCCATTTTTATTTTTTATTTTGAAAAAAGGTCTCAGGCTGGGCATGGTGACACACACTTGTAATCCCAGTACTTGGGAGGCTGAGACAGGAGGATCACAGGTTCGCGGCCAGCCTTAGCTACTGAGTGAGGCCCTGTTTCAAAATAAAGAATAAAAAATAGGGCTGGGGGTATAGCTCGGAGGTAGAATGCCCTTGGGTTCAATCCCCAGTGCCACAATAAATAAATATATAAATAAATAAAAATTTAAAAAGTGTCTCGCTAGGTTTCTGAGAGTCTTGCGACATTTCTGAGGCTGTCCTCAAACCTGCTATCCTCCTGTCTCAGCCTCTCAAGTACTGGGCTTACAGGCATGTGCCATCTTGCCTGCTGCAAACTATTGATCTAACTATCCATCTAGGATCTGCCAGAAGAGTGGCAGCTAACACAGCAACATCCATTCCAGGTAATAAATGTAAATTATCATCACAGTCAGGTTACGAGTTTACACCACCGTAGGCCATGGTCCCAGGAACATGATGATTCGTAGGTAGCTTTTTTTTCTAAGTGTTCACACTTTTGGTGTGCTCATTGGGCTCAACTTGTCGTCAGTGATTGGGTCAATGTTCACAGTTCTGATTATCTTGGTTTGCTGGTTAACGAAGTCATTTATCTGAATCTCTATGGTATTGCGTTTTCAGTGGGCATCTACATGAAAAACTGACATGTTAGTACATTGTACAATAGCACAGATATCATGGCATAATGTTTTTTTCTCATAACTCTTTATCCTTGGCCAGCCACCTATTAGCATTTCAGACCATGCTGAGGCTGTCCTCAAACCTGCGATCCTCCTGCCTCAGCCTCCCAAGTACTGGGATTACAGGCGTGGGCCAACACGCCCGGCTCAAACTGGAAGCCAGGTAGCCACTGACCCATCCGCAACAGACCGTGAGTCAGTGTGCATATGTATCAATTGCTGTGAGAAGTCCTCGTGGTGCAGGGCCTGAAGCATACAATTTGTCATATTGACTCTGATCTCCCTGTCCATAGTGCTAATAATTTGCTTACTATGAGGTCACTTTTATTTCTGCTTTTACATATTAGAGGCATCTGTAAGCCAAGCATGTTATGTTTAACTTAGCTTAAACAGGTTCCTTTGTTTTTAAATTTTTTGAACAGAACTCATATCCACCAGTAGTTTACAGAAATAGGAAGCTCCCCTTTTTGGGGTTTCAGGTGGTCCTGGACCTACAAAACCTCAAGAGAAACCGGCTTAATTTTATACTGTGTGTGTGTGTGTGTGTGTGTGTGTGTGTGTGTGTGTGTGTGTGTGTTACTGGAGAATGTACCTCTAAGCTATACCCCCAGCCCTATTTAATTTTTATTTTGAAACAGGCTCTCACTAAGTTGCTGAGCCTGGCCTCGAAACTGCAATCCTCCTGTCTCAGCTTCCCCAGTACTGGGATTACAAGAATATGCCACCATGCCTGGCAAAATAAACTTTCATAACATTATTTTGCTGCTAAGTTCAATCAAGGCTCCTCAGGGTGACTCTTAGGGACTTTGTGAGGCTTTTCCTCTACCAGTTGTGCCATCTGCCAGGATGGGTCATGGTCTTGCTGACCACATGGCTTCCCTTTGAAGCATGGGGGACATTCCCCTCTCCGTGACCTTCCTTTTCACAGAATATGCATTGGTGGCTCCTGATCTCTGGAATCTTCACAGTCCCCCTGGTTGGGAGATAAGATGGCTTACCAAAGTCACTGGGCCATCATTCCCTGAACCCTACTTGACTTTGGAGGGCAAGGGCCAAAATATTTATTTCCTTAGCACTTTTATTTCCTGATTTTTCTCTAAATCTCATTTGTAGAACACCCAGAAGGCCAGTTTCACCAATCCTTTTATTTTGGGGGGGCAATTACTAGGGATTGAATGCAGGGGCATTCTATAGCCTCCCCCTTTTTTATGGTACTGGGGTTGGAACCCAGGGGCATTCTACCTCCGAGCTACACCCCCAGCCCTATTTTTTATTCTTTATTTTGAAACAGGGTCTCACTAACTTGCGGAGGGCCTCACTAAGTAGCTGAGGTTGGCTGCAAACCCAGATCCTCCAGTCTCAGCCTCCCAAGTACTGGGATAACAAGTGTCATCACGCCTGGCGAGCCTCCCTTTTTTTTGAGGTGCTAGGGATTGAACCCAGGGGCATTCTACCTCTGAACTCCACTCCCAGATCCATTTTTAATTTTTTATTTGGAAATAGGGTCTCACTAAGTTGCTGAGGCTGGCTTTGAACCTGCAATCCTCCTGTCTCAAGTACTGGGATTATAGGCATATGCCACCATGCCTGGCTCCCCAGCCTTTAAAAAAAATTTTTTTTTGGAAACAGGGTCTTGCTACGTTGCTGAGTCTCCCTACTTTGCTGAGGCTGTTCTCAAACCTACAATCCTCCTGTCTCAGCCTCCCAAGTAGTGGGATCACAGGCGTGTGCCACCATGCCTGATTCTTTTGTGTGTGGGGGGGTACTAGGAATTGAACCTAGGGGCATTCTACCTCTGAGCTACACCCCCAGGCCTTTTTTATTTTCTATTTTGAAATGGAGTCTCACTAAGTTGTTAAGGCTGGCCTTGAACATGAGACCCTCCTATCTCAGCCTTCCTAGTACTGGGATTACAGGCATGCACTACTCTGCCCAGTATGCCCACTTCTTTTTATGCTGTCTTACGGATGATGACTATCATCTCAAAACACTGTTTGGGTGTTGTACTTCTGTCAAACTTTAACAGACAACAGTTACAGAGTTTATAAGAAAAACACAAAACAGAATTATCAGGAAAAAAACAATTCTCCTTGTATCCTTGCATAAAGAAGATGGCCATAAAGCCGGGCGTGGTGAAGCACGCTTGTAATCCCAGTATTTGGGAGGCTGAGATAGGAGGAGCACAGGTTTGAGGCCAGCCTCAGCTACTTAGTGAGGCCCTGTTTCAAAATAAAGAATAAAAAATAGGGCTGGGGGTGTACCTCGGAGGTAGAATGCCCCTGGGTTTCATCCCTAGTACTGCAAAAAAAAAAAAAAAGAATAAAAAAAATAGGACTGGGGGTGTAGCTTGGAGGTAGAATGCCCCTGGGTTCAATCCCCAGTACCACAAAAAAAAAAAAGATGGCCATAATACAATTAGCAACATACATGTAAGCCTGAAAAGGCTATTACCATTCACGATTCTGTGTAGAGGACACCAGCTTAGTAAAATGTTCTCTTAAGTTTTGTATTTTAGAAGGCCTGCATACTTTGGGAACCCAAATAACTCAAAAACATTAGGAATCCAGCAGTAATTAACAGCACAGCCACATAGAGGTCATAAATATATTAGCCTTTACCTTTGGAGTGAAATTCAGAATCTATGGCTCAATAAGATAATTATAGTTACAATTCTGTCTAGGTCTGTGTAGGTTAACAACATTGTCAAAAGTCAAAGAATATCTTTAAACCTTTTCTAAGTTTAGGAAAAAGTGTTAATGATTAGAAATATTCCTTCTAAGCCTGGTGTGGTAGTGTATACCTGTAATACCAATACTTGGGAAGCTGAGACAGGAGGATCACAGGTTGAAGACCAGCCTCAGCAACCTAGAGAGACTCTTAGCAACCTAGTGAGAATGATACCAAACCAAAAAAAACTAGGCTGGAGGTATAGCTCAGAGGTAGAATGCCCCTCGGTTCAATCCCTGGTGCCATGGAAGGAAGGAAGGAAATGTGGCTCAGAGAGGGCCAGGCATGGTGGCGCACGCTTGTAATCCCAGTACTTGGGAGGCGGAGACCGGAGGATCCGGGTTCACGGACAGCCTCAGCTACTTAGTGAGGCCCTCCGCAACTTAGTGAGACCCTGTTTCAAAATAAAGTATAAAAAATAGGGTCGGGGGTGTAGCTCGGAGGTAGAACGCCCCTGGGTTCAATCCCTGGTACCGCAAAAAAAAAAAAAAAGAAAGAAAAGAAATTTGGCTCAGAGGTAGAATGTCCCTGGGTTCAATCCTTAGTACCACAAAAAAGAAAGAAAGAAAGAAAAGACAGAAATAGACTTATTATCTGATGTATAATTGTATCCTACATGCAATAATAAAACATTTATGTAGTCAAAACAAACATATATAAACCAAGTTTTAAATGGCAGGGATTTTTTTAAAATGGTACCAAATATACAAAGCAGAAAGTTTAAAAGATTTTATTGATCATTCTACTTGTTTAAGATTCAGATACAGCCGGGCATGGTGGCACACGCTTGTAATCCCAGTACTTGGGAGGCGGAGACTGGAGGATCCGGGTTCGCAGCCAGCCTCAGATACTTAGTGAGGCCCTCCGCAACTTCGTGAGACCCGGTTTCAAAATAAAGTATAAAAAATAGGGCCGGGGGTGTAGCTAGGAGGTAAAACACCCCTGGGTTCAATCCCCGGTACCAAAAAAAAAAAAGATTCAGATACAATGCATATTGCATAAAAGAGAGCACTCATTGGCCACCCTGCATGTGTTAATCCTATATATATGAGTTAAATATATAAATTCATATATATGGATATATTTACCATATATAGTAATATATAATATATAAATATACATAAATATTTATTTAACTCTGCAATTTTTGCACAATACTTAGACAAACTCCAACACATAGCATATTTAGCTTTCAGATGACATTTAACAGGCTGTAAAACACACAGACACTTAAACTCTAACTCTGCTAAGACTCAGTTCTCTTAAGCCCTCAGAGGCTTAACAAAGACAGTAAACACAAGAGATTATCTTTGATCTGAAGACCTTATTGTTTTATACATAGAGACAGCAAAAAATATAGGAAATTATCTTAATAAAATGCAAAATTTTGCTTTCTAGGTTAGTTTTTTATAAAATTTTACTAAGAACAGATATTAAGAAAATCTAATTTTTAGTTGGGCATGGTGGTGCGCATCTGTAATCTTAGTTCTTGGGAGGCTGAGACAGGAAGATCACAGGTTTGAGGACAGCCTCAATAAGTAGTGAGACTCCCATCAACCTAGCAAGACTGTTTAAAAACAGAATTTAAAAAGGGCCAGGGGTATATCTTGGAAGTAAAATTCCCCTGGGTTAAATCCCCAGTACCACAAAAAAAAAAACTAATTTTTCAAACACAGAATCAATGCATTAAATTTGCTTTTTGGAAGCTGGGCATGGTGGCACATGCCTGTAATCCCAGTACTTGGGAGGCTGAGACAGGAGGATCGCAGGATCAAAGACAGCCTTGGCAATTTAGGAGGCTCTCAGCAACCCAGTGAGACCCCATTTCCAAATAAGAAATAAAATCATGCTGGGCGTGTAGCTTGGAGGTAGAATGCCTCTGGGTTCAATCCCCAGGAACCCCCCTCTCAAAAAAAAACTTGATTTTTGGAAAACCCTTAAATAGAGCTGCGTGTGGTGGCACATGCCTCTAATCCCAGTACTTGGGAGGTTGAGACAGGAGGATCACAGGTTCACATCCAGCCTCAGCAACTTATAGGGAGGCTTTCTGCAACTTAGTGAGACCCTGTTTCAAGATAAAAATAGGACTGTGGGTGGAGTTCAGAGGTAGAATGCCCCTGGATTCAATCCCCAGCAACACATACACGTGTATACACACACACACACACACACACACACACACACACACACCTTAAATAATTCCTTTTAATTCTAACTAATTTTATGATACGTAATTATCACACAGATTTCATCCTTCACAAACCTTTTGCAATTTACTCAAACCCTCTGCAATCTGCTTTAATTTTCTGATTTTTGTTCTCACCTTCCTTTTCCCCTATGGGATAATTCACTCAGAGGAAAAATCTTGCCATACAAAATCCTTTCTACCCAAAAGCATTTCCCTTTTCCTTTTAACTTTTATTTTATTATTTTTGTTTCTTTGTTTGTTTTTTACTAAAATACCTCCTCATACCTGTAGATTTCTCCTTTGTATGCACTGAGTTTTCTTTTCTCTCTGGGCTCTGAGGGTGTCGTGGACTTTGCATCCATCAGTGTAACCAGAAGGGCCACATCTAATTTATGCTGCTGACACAGCTTTGGGTTTTTCCTTAACGCAAACAAAACAAAACAAAACTCATACATAGGAAACTTCAGACCATTTACTCTCCCTCCTGCAAAACAAATCCAGCTGAGCCGGGCATGGTGGCGCATGCTTGTAATCCCAGTACTTGGGAGGCTGAGACCGGAGGATCCGGGTTCGCGGCCAGCCTCAGGTACTTAGTGAGGCCCTCCGCAACTTCGTGAGACCCGGTTTCAAAATAAAGTATAAAAAATAGGGCCGGGGGTGTAGCTTGGAGGTAAAACGCCCCTGGGTTCCATCCCCGGTACCGCAAAAAAAAAAAAAAATCCAGCTGCAAGACAGTGTTGCCGGTTACCCTTCCTCCCGGTGGCCATCCTTCCTGTCCTTCAGGCACAGAAAAAGACTAGGCATCTCTTCTTTAGTGTCTGGGGGTCAGAAGAGCCCCAGTTAAAAAAAAATGCTGTCTAGCAGGTGCTGGAGACCTTGGTGGCAGATGGAGAATTCTCCATCTGAATGACAAGGGAGGAGAAGGCATCCCTTCTCGTTCCCCATTGTCCTGCCTGGTTTTGGGGTGTCCCCTGATGCGACACTGCCTCCATCTCCAAATATATTGTGACTACATATATGGAGTGACTGGCCCAGATCGGTCACTCTTGCTGGCACAGTGGCCAGCACCTTGGTCCCTCTGTGGTTTCCCTTTGTCTCCCAAGGGAAGTGTCCCCAGTCTGTCTGTGTCTGGTTCTCCGCGGATGATGGCCAATAATAAGGGAATGGAACTCGGGATGTACACACTTGATCTTAGCCAAAAGGCCGAGAAGCGATTAGCTCGGGATGCATGACCCAGCTCTTGGCATCATTGTAATTCTAGTACCTGATCCAATGAAATTTGGCCACTTTTTCTAGAAGGCTTAAAAATTTTCCATGTAGCCCTGTCAGCTAAAGATTGTTCAGGAGTGTTCCATTGGTTTTATTGTTGTCCCAAATTTTAAAAGAATGGATAGTTGTTCTCATCAAAACATAGCATAGTGTGTGTGTGTGTGTGTGTGTGTGTGTGTGTGTGTGTTACTAGGGATTGATTCCAGGGGCATTCTACCTCTGAGCTACACCCCCAGCCCTTTTTCTTTTTTATTTGGAAACAGGGTCTTTCCAAGTTGCTAAGGGCCTCGCTAAGTTACGGAGGCTGGCCTCGAACCTGTAAACCTTCTGTCTCAGCCTGTTAAGGACTGGTTCAAGGACAGCCTCAGAAACGTAGCGAGAGTCTCAGCAACCTAGCAAGACCCTGTTTCAAAAGAAAAAATAAAATGTGGCTGAGGGTATAGCTCATAGATACAGTGCCCCTGGGTTCAATCCTTAGTGCCAAAAAAAAAAACAGAGAAAAAGAAAACATCCTACATAAAATACCTTGACGGCTAGTCACCTGAAAAAGAAGATGCAAGTGTGAACCATTTTAAGAACATCCTCACTTTTTTTTTTTTTTTTTGCGGTACCGGGGATTGAACACAGGGGCGTTCTACCTCCGCGCTACACCCCCGGCCCTATTTTTTTATGCTTTATTTTTGAAACCGGGTCTCACGAAGTTGCAGAGGGCCTCACTAGGTAGAGAGAGAGAGAGAGAGAGAGAGAGAGAGGAGAGAGGAGAGAGAGATAGATTGCGCGCACGCGCATCCACACTGAGGTTGGCTGTGAACCCGGATCCTCCGGTCTCCGCCTCCCAAAGTACTGGGATTACAAGCATGCGCCACCACGCCCGGCTAGGAACATCCTCACTTTAATTCATGAACAAATGTTAATACATTTATTTGCCAGATTTAGAGTTTCCAGAAAACAAAACATATCTTGTCACAAATTTTATTTTATGACATAGACATGGGGGAAACCTATACAGTTGGGTATGTCTGGGACAGAGTCTGCCGGTCATGGGTGACACTGAATCAATTCATTCAGGTGGCCACTTTGTCCCCACCATGACAGGCAGATCCACACCTACCACCACCACCGTCCATCCGCTTTCTTTCTTTTCTTTTCTTTCTTTCTTTCCTTCCTTCCTTTCTTTCTTTCTTCTTTTTCTTTCTTTCTTTTTTTTTTTTTTGTGCCAGGGATTGAACCCAGAGACACTTTTCCTTTGAGCTACACCCCCAGCCCTTTTTATATTTTATTTCGAAACAGGGTCTCACTAAGTTGCTAAGGGCCTCCCCAAGTTGCTGAGGCTAGGCCTCGACTTTGCAATCCTGTCTCAGTCTCCCAAGTACTAGGATTACAAACCTGGGCCACCACACCTGGCTCTGGCTCAGCTCTTTCTCAGTCTCTAAAAGCCCCAAGGGATGGTTTCAACTAAGAGTTAACCCTTGAAGAGCTGCTGAATAAAGACGGCAGGAAAGAACCTAAAGAGTAAAGGCCCAGAATCCCTCTAGTTAGACAAAACAAAAATAAATCAGGACAAAAATGCATGCATGCAAACCCAGGTGAATTTAGAAAAACCATGAGCTCAAAAATGAAATGGCCAAGTCGGGCGTGGTGGCACACACCTGTAATCCCAGTACTTGGGAGGCTGAGACAGGAGGATAGCAGGTTCGAGGACAGCCTCAGCAAGTAGTGAGAGTCTCATCAACCTATCAAGACCCTGTTTCCAAATAAGAAATAAAATCGGGCTGGGGTGTAGCTTTAAGGTAGAATGCCTCTCGGTTCAATCCCCAGTACCAAAAAAATAAAATAAGAAAGAAAGAAATGGCCGTAGTTACCCTAGTAAAAGGACACATGGATTCTGCCCATTGACCTGTGCCCACCTAGGTGGTTGCAGAAAGGGTTAGAGGCCTATCAGTTTAAACAAAAACATTCTGAGCAGAGCTAGTGAAGAGGAACAGGAGACAAGACAGGGTCAACCCCCACGCAGCCCACGACCCACCGGCAATTAGAGCAACTAAGCGGTCGAGTCTGTTTCTACCCGCCCTGCCCTCTTTCTCAGCCAATGCACCAAAAACTCTAACCCACATCTTTCTCTCCCCGGGTCCTTTGTCCCACGAAGAAGTGGACAAATGAAGTCACGAACAACAGAAGGGCAAGTATGGAAGTTTATTTGAAGCCAAGGAAAAACACACAATAGACACAGTAGCTCCCTCGCGGAGGGGGGTCCCGAGCGGGGGCTGGCGTCCTCTTTCCTGACTCCCACTGGTGCCCTGTGATTGGCCCATTTCCTCTCTCTCGACTCCTCCCTCTGGTGCCCCCCATCCCCCTCCTTCTCCTCCTTGCTGGCTGCATCTGGTTCCACACGAAGTCTTGGGAGCAGCACAGACACACTGCTCAAGGCCAGCCTGCAAGCCAGGACTCTGATCTACAGCACTGCACTCAAGGCCAGTCTGACCCTCCTCTCCTTGTTCTCATCTTTATTAACCCTGTGCCCACCCCAGGTCCTCAACCCCTCACCACCTACCTGTTCACAATGCTGCAGTCGGTATCTGGCATCCATCACACTGGGCACTTCTTCACGGCTGTCTATGTATCCCCCACACGTTTCTAGGAGGTTGCATTTTGCTCATTTAATATATACAATAAAGTATTCCTGCCTTTCACACACCAGTTCTTTGAAGGGGAACACAACAGAGGGAGAATTTCTGCTCCCCCCACCCCATTTCAACTACTAGTGGGACAGATAGAGCGCAGGTTCAAGGCCAGCCTCAGCAATTTAGTGAGACCCTGAGCAACTCAGCGAGCTCCTGTTTCAAATTTTAAACAAGCCGTTTAATTTTTGTTTTTATACTGAGGATGGAACCCTGGGACATTCTACCTCCGAGCTACATCCCCAGCCCTATTTTTTTATTCTTTCTTTATTTATTTTGTGTGTGTGTGTGTGTGGTACTGGGGATTGAACCCAGGGACATTCTACCTCTGAGCTACACCCCCAGCCCTATTTTTATTCTTTATTTTGAAACAGGGTCTCACTAAGTTGTGGAGGGCCTCACTAAGTAGCTGAGGCTGGCCGCTAACCCATATCCTCCGGTCTCAGCCTCCCAAGTACTGGGATTACAAGCGTGCGCCACCATGCCTAGCTTAAAAAAAAAATTTGTTTTTAAACAAAAAAATTTTGTGTGTGTGGTACTGGGGATGGAACTCAGGGACATTCTACATCCAAGCTACACCCCCAGCCCCATTTTATTCTATATTTGGAAACAGGGTCTCACTAAGTTGTGGAGGGCCTCACTAAGTAGCTGAGGCTGGCTGCAAACCTGCGATCCTCCAGTCTTAGCCTCCCAAGTACTGGGATTACAAGCGTGTGCCACCATGCCTGGCTAAACGAAAATTTTTAAAGGGTTGAGGGTATAGATCAGAGGGTTCACACAGACCCCAGAATCCCCGCGTCCACTTGGTGGCCTCCTTTGCACACACAGTTCCTTCCTCTTTTTTTTTTTTTTTTTTTGGTACTGGGGATTGAACTCAGGGGTGTTCTACCTCTGAGCTACACTCCCAGCCCTTTTTATTATTTTGGTTTGAAATAGGGTCTCGCTAAACTGCTAAGGCTGACCATAAACCTGGGATCCTCCTCCTATCTCAGTCTCCCAAGCACAGGGATTACACTGCCTGGCTCTGGCACCCAGTATTACCCACGCCTAGCTCCGGATATACTACACTTAAATCATTAGGTGCTGCCTTGATTGTCCCCTCAAATGTAGCATGCGGGAGGGATTTTCCTCTGCCCTGGTCACTGCCGCATCCCCCCCATGCCCAGCGCATAATAGGTGCTCAGTAAATATTTGTGGGATGAATGAATGAATTTGCCTCCATCTCAGGCAAAAAGGCCTAAAGCTCTCTTTGGGCATCGGACTGGGATGTCCCCAGAACAGAGGCTCCTGGAACACTTCCTGTGCACCTATCCCCCAACAGTTCATTCTCAAATGAGCCCAGAGAGGGCTGAAGATTGGCACACACCCAGCGGGGCTGCCACACAGGCAAGGGCGCTTCTCCACACATCCCCAGGTGGCCGAGAGGGACGCTGGCCAGTCAGACATTTATTATAATAATGAATGCTAAGCATTTATATGAATGAGGCTCTTAAAAATATAATTATACAAGCTGGGTGTGGTGGCGCACGCCTGTAAGCCCAGTACTTGAGAGGCTGAGACAGGAGGATCGAAGGTTCAAAGCCAGCTTCAGCAACTTAGTGAGACCCTCAGCAACCTAGTGAGCCCCTGTTTCAAAATAAAAAATAAAATAGAGCCAGGTGTGGTGGCACTCACCTGTAATCCCAGTACTTGGGAGGCTGAGACAGGAGGATTGCAGGTCCAAGGACAGCCTCAGCAAGTAGTGAGACTCTCATCAACCTATAGTGAGACCCTGTTTCCAAACAAAAAAATTAAAATATAGGGGTGGGGGTGTAGTTCAGAGGTAGAATGCCCCTGGGCTCAATCCCCAGTACCACACACACAAATAATAATAATAATAATAGCTACACAGGCTAGGTGCAGTGGCTCACGCTTGTAATCCCAATTCTTGGGAGGATGAGACAAGAGAGTCACAGGTTTGAGACCAACCTCAGCAACTTAGCAAGACCCTTCGCAACTTAGTATGACCCTGTTTCAATATAAAAAAAAAGTTTGGTGTAGTGGTGCACACTTGTAATCCCAGTACTTGGAAGGCTGAGACAGGAGGATCTCAGGTTCATGGCCAGCCTCCACAATTTAGTGAGGCCCTACCCAAATTAGTGAGACCCTCTTTCAAAATAAAGGAATAAAATAGGGCTGGGGGTGTAGCTCAGAGGTAGAATACCCCTGGGTTCCTTCCCCAGTTACATACACACACACACACACACACACACACACACACACACACACACACATATATATATATATCAAAGGGGCTGGAGGTGTAGCTTCGAAGTAGAATGCTGCTGGGTTCAATCCCCAGTATAGAAGGGAGGGAGAGAGAGAGGAAGGGAACTGCCACAAACTGGATAGCTTGAAACCCCCACAGGTTCTTCTGTGGTAGTCCTGGAGGTCAGGGACATGGGTGTTCCTGGGCTGAAATCAAGGTGACTCCAGGTCTGTTACTCCTGGAGGCTCCAGGGGAGAATCTGTTTCCCTTCCTGTCCCAGCTTCCAGAGCCCCTCATTCCTTGGCCTGTGCACCCCTCGTCCACCCTCAAAGCCAGCAGCGGCCTCCTCCGTGCTCTTCCTGACTCCCACTTCCCCCTGACCAGGACAATCCGTGCCACCCTCCTCCCAGATAACCCGGGACCATCCTCCTCCCAGATAACCCGGGACCATCTCCCCATCACGAGATCCCTAACGACTATTTCTGTGAAGTTGTTTCCACCACACAGTGGAACGCGTTCAGGTGCTGGGACCATGATTCAGCCAACCGCAGTCACATAAAAGGAATTACAGGGGCCGCCACTCTTCCAGTCTGATGTCTTTCACTCACGCGCTTGAGATTCACGCGGGCAGTGTGGCCTTTCGCTGCCCGGTGGCGCTGCCTCTTCGTCTGTTCACCCTTGGGAGGACATTCGGGCTGTTCCCAGTTTTTGGTGATGGTGAATGGAACAGCTATAGACATGCGTGTGCGGATGTTTGTGTGCACGCAAGTTTCTCTTGGATAACACCCGGGAGGCAGAGGCATTCTATCTCTGAGCTACACCCCCAGCCTTTTTTTTTTTTGAAACAGGGTTTTAGCTGGGCATGGTGGCACACATCTCTAATCCCAGTAGTTGAGAGACTGAGACAGGAGGATCACAGGTTCAAGGACAACTTCAGAAACTTAGTGAGACCCTGTTTCAAATTTTTAAAATAAAATAAAATAGTGCTGGGGGTGTAGCTCAGAAATAGAATGCCCCTGGGTTCTATTTCTAGTACCACACACACAAGAAGGAAGGGAGGAAGGGAGGGAGGGAAGGAGGGAGAGAAATAGGTTCTCACCAAGTTACTGAGGCTGGCCTCTGCCCTGTGATCCTTCGGTCTCAGCCTCCCAAGTACTGGAATTATAGGTGTGCATTAGAGAACTATGCTATAAAAGCCCTGATAAGGCCAGGTGTGGTGATGCATGCCCATAATCCCAGTACTTGGGAGGCTGAGACAGGAGGGTCACAGGTTTGAGGCCAGCCTCAGCAACTTAGTGAGGCCCTGTTTTGAAATAAAAAAGGCTGGGGGTACAGCTTGGAGGTAGAATGCCCAGGTTCGATCCCCAGTACCACAAATAATAACAATAATAATAAAGTAAAATGAGTTAGACCTGAGCTCATTGAGCTTACAGGCAAGCAGAGAAGACAGGCATTGGACTACGGATGTGCAGAGTCATTGCCCCTAATCAGAAAATTCCCATAACAAAATGCTCCAAAGTCCAAACTTTGAGCACCTGTGTGACACCACCAGTGGAAAATTCCACCCTGACCTCATGGGATGGGTCACAGTCAAAGCTCAGGCACACTAAAGATATTGCACAAAATTACCTCGGGGCTATGTGTGTAAGGTGTATATGAAATATAAATGAAGTTCATGTTTAGGCTTGGGTTCCATGCCCAAGATGGCTCATCATGATGCATATGCAAATATTACAAAATCAGGGGGAGAAAATCCGAATCCAAATCCCTTCTGGTTCCTGTCATCTTCGTTAAGAGATGCTCGACCAAGCTGGGCATGGTGGCACACACCTGTAATCCCAGTACTTAGGAGGCTGAGACAGGAAGATCGCAGGTTTGAGGCCAGCCTGAGTAACTCAGTGATGCCCTCAGCAACCTAGTAAGACCTTGGTTCAAAATAAAAAATAAAATAGGAGCTGGGCGTGGTGGTGCATACCTGTAATCTCAGTACTTGGGAGACTGAGACCAGGAGGATCACGGGTTTAAGGACAGCCTCAATAACTCAGTGAGAGGGCCGGGCGTGGTGGCGCACGCTTGTAATCCCAGTACTTTGGGAGGCTGAGACCGGAGGATCCGGGTTCGCGGCCAGCCTCAGCTCTCTCTCTCTCTCTCTCTCTCTCTCTCTCTCTCTCTCTCCCTGTCTCTCTCTCTCTCTCTCCCTCCCTCCCTCCCTCCCTGTCTCTCTCTTTCTCTCCTTAGTGAGGTCCTCCACAACCTCGTGAGACCCGGTTTCAAAATAAAGTATAAAAAATAGGGCTGGGGGTGTAGCGCAGTGGTAGAATGCTCCTGGGTTCAATCCCCAGTACCGCAAAAAAAAATAAATAAATAAATAAAAAATAAAAGCCGTCCATGGTGGCGCACACCTGTAATCCCAGCGTTTGGGAGGCTGAGACAGGAGGATCGTAGGTTCAAGGGCAGCCTCTGGGCCTTAACAAGACTTTTAGCAACTTAGACCCTGTTTCAAAATAAAAAGGGCTGAGAGTGTAGCTCAGAGGTAGAATGCCCCTGGGTTCAATTCCCAGTACTATACACACACACACACACACACACACACACACACAAGGAGGAGGAGGAGGCTGCAGTAGTCCAATCAAGAGGCAACTGTAGCTTTTAATCCTTCCAAAATTCCCTCAAGGGAGGCCTTCCTAGCCTCCTTTTCCAAACATGGTAACTGAAGCACAGAGAAGTTAGCCATGTATCCAAGGTCACACAGCGAGTTGGTAGCAGAGCCTGAGCTCAAATCCAAGTCTGTCCAGCTTCAGCCCTTCTTCCCGCTGAGAGGACCCGGCTGCCTTTGGAGGACTGAGCCCCTGTCATTAGGGGACCAGTTTGTTTATTGCACACCTGTCGTGTGTCAGGCCCTAGGGATAAAACACAGAGCAGAATGAGGGAAGAGACTCGTGGACAGGTATTTAATGAGGTATCATGGAAGGCTGCTGTGTGACCTAATGCGGAAGTACATTAACCTCTCTGGGCCTCCGTTCCTTCTGGCATGAAATGGCCCTCTCAGTACCCCCTCTTGGAGTCTGCCAATGCATGTCCTTGGCATAGAATTCACATGAGGCTGGCTCCTCCGCCCTCCTCCCCTGCTGGGGCCAGGCCCTTTCCTGCAGGTACAGAAGGAAATCAGACAGTCTTTTTGTGTGTGTGTACTAGGGATTGAATCCAGGGGCATTCTACCTCTGAGCTACACCCCCAGCCCTTTTTTATTTTTTATTTTGAAACAGGGTCTCACTAAGTTGCTGAGGGTCTCGCTAAATTGCTGAGGCTGGTCTTGAACCTGTGATCCTCCTGTCTCAGCCTCCCAAGTACTGGGATTACAGGTGTGTGCCACTGCACCCAGCTAGAAGCTGGCCTCTCGCTGGCTCCTTTTGCACATCACCTTCATTCCTCAGCTCAAATCGAGCGACAGCTGCATGCCAGGCCTGGATATGTTTTGTGGGAACAAAACAGGCCTGTGACCCAGCAACAGGAAAGGTGGCCCTGGGGCTAGAATTGATTTCCGGGTATGGGGAGAAGTCACACCCCCCCTCGTTTGAAGACAAAATTCAGCGAAGCGTGACCCTGTCCAGCAGCGGCCTCTCACCTACCTCTGTGTGCTGGCAGCCCCAGCAGGAAGGACGGCAGCTGCAACGCGCCTCCCCTCCCCTCCTGGGGACTTTGGTGACCTGGACACATGGGGAAAGAGGGACTGCAAATGCAACCCCCTGGGGCTGAGGGGCCACCTGCCTCCACCTACCTGGGTTCAGGTCCCAGCTGCTACTCTTTCCTTTGTCTATTTGGCTTTGCTTTGTTTGGTTGAGCGAGGTCTCCCTATGTTGCCCAGCCTGCCTTGAACGCCTGGGCTCAAGCGATCTTCCTGCCTCAGCCTCCCCAGGAGCTGGGACCACAGGCGCCCACCACAGGGCTCCCCCTGGCTCTGCTTGGTTCTTGCTGTGTGACTTGGCCAAATCGTTTCCCCTCTATGAACTTCTACTTTCTAATTTTTTTTTTTTTTTTTTGCGGTACCGGGGATTGAACGCAGGGGCATTCTACCTCCGCGCTACACCCCTGGCCCTAGTTTTTATACTTTATTTTGAAATCAGGTCTCACGAAGTTGCAGAGGGCCTCACTAAGGAGAGAGAGAGAGAGAGAGAGAGAGAGCTGAGGCTGGCCACAAACCCGGATCCTCCGGTCTCCGCCTCCCAAAGTACTGGGATTACAAGCGTGCGCCACCATGCCTGGCTCTACTTTCTAATTTGTAGAATCAAAACCTATAGGGGGAGCCGGGCGTGATGGCACATACCTGTAATCCCAGTACTTGGGAGGCTGAGACCGGAAGATCCGGGTTCGCAACCAGCCTCAGCTACTTAGTGAGACCTCCACAACTTAGTGAGACCCTGTTTCAAAATAAAGAATAAGCCGGGCGTGGTGGCGCACGCTTGTAATCCCAGTACTTGGGAGGTGGAGACC
>PVJS01041862.1:0-17771 GCA_004027185.1 Glis glis
CAACCCCCGGTACTGCAAAAAAAAAAAAAAAACTGAGGGTGTAGCTCAGAGGTGGAATGCCCTGGGATCAATCCCTAGTACAAAAAATACATAAGCACCAGGCATGGTGGCATACACTTGTAATCCCAGTATTTGGGAGGCTGAGACCAGAGGATCTGGGTTCGTGGCCAGCTTCAGCTACTTAGTGAGGCCTCCACAACTTAGTGAGACCCTGTTTCAAAATAAAGAATAAAAGCATAGGGCTGGGGTGTAGCTCGCAGGTAGAATGCCCCTGGGTTCAATCCCCAGTACTGCAAAAAATAAATAAATAACCAATCAAAATAAAAAACAAAAAGGACTAGGGATGTAGCTCAGTGGTAGAGAGCCCCTGGGGAGGGGCAGTTGGTGGGCCGTGCGCTATGTCCCACCTGGGCTGTGGCCAGTTGTCTTGGCTGCAATGGCTCCACGACTGGCACGGTGAGTTTTGCCTTGTTAGACTGGTGGCTGCTTCCTACCTATTCCTCAGAGCTTACTCTTCACCCTTTGCACTCCCGTTTCCCTCCACCCTCATGCCTCAAGGATTCCCCTGACCTCTGACCTGAACTGCTAAGGAGGACAGGTTATGGGAGGGAACAGTTTGTTGTGAGCCTAAAGGCCAGCTATCCCTGTTACCCCTGGGGCTCCGGAGCTCAGAGTGCCTGATGCTGACCAGAGGCAGGAGGACACGGTGGGAGCTGACCTAGTGGATTCACTCTCTCCCCAGGCTGGGTCCGATATGCAGAGCGGGTGCTGGGCCGCCCCATCACCCCACACCTGTGCACTGCCAAGTCCCCTCAGCAGATCATGGGCTCCTTGGTGAAGGATTACTTTGCCAGACAGCAGGTAAGCCAGCTTCTCTAGAGGGAAACATGCTGGTCGGGAGGAAATGACCCATTCATCTAAGTCATACATCTATGTCAGCTCCTGGTGCTGTGGCTTCCGGACAAGAGCCTGCGGGCCCTTCACTGCCAATGTCCATCCCTCTCTTGTCATGATCTCTTCCTTTTAGCTTTTTCCGCTTGGACCCATTCAGCCTAAGTAGATACACTGCCCCATGCTGCGAGGGAGGCCTGAGGTCTTCCCCACAGTGACACTGCCTGCTTACTTCGGGACAGCCTTCCCACGCCAGAGACCTGGCGTGTACGTGCCTGGAGGCCAAGGGTTGCTGTCACTTAATGAACCAAACCTCGCCTCTGCCCTGGCTTTCACTCAGCCCATGAACACCATGTGACTCCCTTAGTTACTTCCATGAGATTCTGCCGTGTTCTCAGCCCTGTCCTCTGTGTGACAGAATGAGTCCCAGCCTGAGGCTCCTTCACACCCTGCCTCAGCCCAGCCCCTTCTCTTGTCCCACAGAACTCACCAGCCCTGGGTCCAAACCTCATGTCCAGAGGCTGCCCACAAAGCGCCCTTGTTGGCCGCTGCAGCTCCCATATGGTCCTTCCTCCTTCAGGGGAATCACCATGTCAGGGAACTGTGGTAACTAGGGGAGATAGAAAAGAATCTTCCAGACACTTGAAGCCAGCCTTAAAAAGCCACAGTCCCTGGCAGCCTTGCTATTTTAGCCAGAGTGAATGTTTTCTTCTTTCCTGCTTTGCTCATAAAGTCACCACAGTTGGAGATTATAAATGTGATATCTGAGGGGTAGGGGGGCAAGAATGCACTGTGAACGTTACACCTCATCCCATCCCTGTCTGTTGGAGGAAGTCCAGGGGTTTCTCAGTCTTGTGCTGCCTGCCTGGCCCTCCCCTGTCTAGAGCCAAAAGCTCTCGGTCCTCTTGCAGGTGCTGCTGGGACGCTGAGCCTCGGAGACCTGGCCTCTGGCCTAACCCCCTGGCAGGGCTGTGACTGAAGCCGGTTTCTTGTTGGGCTTGGCCCCTGCCCTGGGTAGGATCTTTCCACCCAGGCCTCTATGGCTCTGCCAGTTCCAGCCCAGCCTCGGGCACACGTGCCTCATGGCAAGGCCCCAGGAGAGGGGCAACCTGGGAAGGTGTCACTTGGGCAGCTTCAAGAAAGTATGGGTAGACCAGGTGGCACACACACCTGCTCTTGCCTGTTTGATCTCCATGTCCAGGAGGAAAGGCTCTGCTTTCCTGGTTCTTCCAGGGAGGCTGCTCAGGCTGCTAGACTTGCAGAGTCTGGGTAAATCCAGCTCTGTCCAGAGTTAGGTGGCAAATGTGGGCAGACTTGGTGCTGGTGCAGATAAGGGGGAGGCCAGAGCCCAACATGGCTGCAGGAACTGAATCTGTGAGAAGTGGGGCTCAGACCCACAGCAGCCCTAGCACCCAAGATGGTGCCACATGTTGTGTGGGGCAGGGGCGGCAGTGGCACTCTGTTGTCCCTTGTGCATGGGTGCTGTAGGCACCAGCGCTAAGCCGCCATCGTTGCCTCTCAGCCCTAAGCATGGGGTGCTGTCCTCCACAGAACCTGGCTCCAGAGAAGATTTTCCATGTTGTCGTGGCCCCTTGCTATGACAAGAAGCTGGAGGCTCTTCGAGAAGGATTCTCCCCTGCTTTGCAGGGTGCCCGGGGTGCCGATTGCGTACTGACATCAGGTGAGAGGTGGGCAGGGCCAGGCCTGGACACTGGCAGGGGTCTCTGACTGGCTGGTGTTCTGGGGGCCAGGAAGCTGTGTGTCACCGAGCCATCTGAGGGCCCTCTGATCCTGTCTCCAGAGAAGTCGGGTCTCTAGGAGAACCATTTGGGCAACATGGCCTGCAATCTTCCCTTACAGCCACTTAACATACTGTTGCTAGGGAAAGTCCTATGTGACCACAGGAGGTCTCCTAACAAACCAGATGTGCACCACAACACAGAGGAAGTTGTACAGTCAGAGTAAAGTAGAAAGTATGTGTCTGGGCTGGGCATGAGGGTGCACGCCTGTAATCCCAGTACTTGTGAGACCGAGACAGGAAGATCACAGGTTCAAGGCCAGCCTCAGCAACTCAGTGAGACTCTCAGCAACCTAGCGAGACCCCATTTCAAAACAAAAAATAAAAAGGGTTGGGGGTATAGCTTGGAGGTAGAATGCCCGTGGGTTCCATCCCTAGCACCATAAAATAAATAGTGCTGGAGTTGTAGCTTGGAGATAGAAGACCCCTGGGTTCAATCCCTAGTACCAAAAAAAACCCCACACAACAAAGAAAGAAAACATCTGCTCTTAGGGATGTTGCTCTCAGCCACCAGGCTAATGGTAGTTTTTAGGTGTTACTTTTAGACATAACAGGTAACAGGTTCTGTGTCCATTGGGAATGGAAATCTCTCCCTGGAATCACTGGGCCTATCCAGGAGAAGGAATGCCGAACTCACTTGGGAGAAGCTGGAAGAGAGCTGTGATCCCTGTGGGGCTTGCAACTTGAAGATCCATGCAGGTCTGCTTTAATCAGACTCTGGAAATGGATCTCTGGAAGTATTCAGACCAGCAGGAGGCCAGGATGGCCTTGGGGGGCAAGGGTCCCTCGGGTCCCTGCCACCTGTAACCCTAGCTGGCTGATGCCACGGAAAGGCCCTCACCTGCAGGTAGTGTGGCAAGAACACCTGTTCCACGCCCTGAGCCAGCGGCCAGGGACAGTCTGCCTGTGTTGACAGAGTAAAAACTTGCATAGCAAGCAGCGCAGTGGCCCATGCCTGTAACCCAAGTACTTGGGAGGCTGAGACAGGAGGACTGCTGATTCGAGGCCAGCCTCAGCAACTTAGCAAGACCCTGTTTCCAAATTAAAAGTAAAATAGGGTTAGCTCAAAATTAGAATCCCCTGGGTTCAATCCCCAATTCACACAAAAACAAAACAATAAAAAGAAAACTGCATGGCAGCTGTCACAAGAACTGTATCCAGCACCCCCCTCCCATGGTAACTAAGGATGGAACCCAGGGCCTCCACCCTTGCTAGCCAAGCACTCTACCACTAAGCCATATCCCTAATCCTTTTTTTAATTTCTTACAGTACTGGGGATTGAACCCAGAGACACTACCACAGAGCTACATCCCGAGCCCTTTGTTTTTTATTTTGAGACAGGGTCTCAGTAAGTTGCCAAGGCTGGCCTCAAATTTGTGATTCTCCTGCCTCAGCCTCCCCAGCAGTTGGGATTACAGGGGTGCATCACTACACCCAGCCTCAGTCCTTTTTATTTCTTACTTTGAGACTAGGTCTTGCTGAGTTGCCCAGGCTGGCCTTGTACTTGAGATCCTCCTGCCTCAGCCTCCCAAGTAGCTGGGATTACAGTGTGTGCTACTGTGCCTGCCAAACCACATCTGGCAAGCTTCATGACTTGTGCTGTTTTCTCATGGATGTGCACGCCATCTCATGGCATCTGGAGCACTGGTGGTGGTTTGGGGGACTCTGTTTCTACCAATAGTTTTTCTCAGAACCCTGCATGTAGAAGGAAATGCCTCCGTCACACAGTGATGGTGTCACACAGTGATGGTGTCGTGCACACGGAGGTGCAGAGTGTGGCTCTGGTCAAGCACTGAAGGTTCCCACTTGGGAAACGGCGTGGAGCGACCATTTGCACACATCCCTCAGGACGGAGGCTGAGAGAGTTTGGTCCTTGCAGTGTGTCTGTGCTTTTCCTCTCTCCGGTGTCACTCAGCCCTTGACGTGGACAAGTGCTGTCTGGCAGAGGAGATGTCTGAGGTCACAAAAGTAGAGTTCTCTCTCGGGGAAGAAAAGCCTGACCTTCCTGTGGCCTTCTGCCCTCTCATGCCTCTTGTTTGTCTTTAGGTGAAGTTGCTCAGATAATGGAGCAAAGCGACGTCTCGGTGAAAGATGCTGCGGTGGACACTCTGTAAGTGGCTTCGTGCACAGGGGCCTCTGGCGGGTGGGGTCTCCTGTGAACTCTGCTGGCCGCTCGGCCAGCCCCAGGGCTGTCCTGCTTTGTAACCAGACCATGTGAGCACTGAGATGTGGCCCTGCCAAGGCCCCACACAACCTACAGCCACCCTCCTGGTCTTTGAATTGGATGTGGTCAGGACCCTGGGTGGGGACGCCATTCAGCAGGGTTGCCCGGGGCCTGGTGGGCTTCTGCATGTGACAACCACCCTAAGCCCTCAGGGAGGGGCCAGCACCAAAGTAATGTGGGCAGGGCTGCGCGAGTGTGCAACATTCCCTTCCAGACATTGGCCTTGCCCGATGTTCAGCATAGCTGCTCCCTCAGGTCCCTTTGCACCAGGAATGCAGCAGCTGGTCTCTGCCCCGGGGGCGAGCCTGTGCTCAGCCAGGACTACGACTCCTCCTGTGTTCTGGCACTGTGCAGAGTGCCGCAAAGGCCACCTGCATGTTCTTGCCACTGCGCCCTGGGTGCTGGGCTTACGCCCCTTTTATCAGAGACGGGACTGACATTCACAGAATCTCAGCACCTCAGATGCCTGCAGCCAGAGCCTATGCCTCGCTCCAGGTGCCCGAGCCCTCACCCTGGCCTGGGCAAGGCAGGCAGGCTCTTGAGTCACCTTCAGATGCTCAGTCCTCATCCTCTCAGGTGCACACACAGCTGGAAAAGGGAAGTAAATGAACGAAGCAGCAGTGAGCATGACCCCACCTGCAGTCTCAGGCTAGACGCAAATGAAATTTCATGTCAGTCCTTAATACCCAGTAAGAATGAGGAGCCAGGCATAGTGGCACACACCTGAATCCCAGCTACTCAGGAGGCTGCATCAAGAACATTACAAGTTTGAGGCCAGCCTGGGCAATTTAGTCTCAGAATAAAAAGAGCCAGGCATGGTGGTGTACGCCTATAATCTCAATACTTGGGAGGCTTGAGACAGGAAGATTCCAGGTTCGAAGCCAACCTGAGCAACTTAGCAAGACCTTGCTTCAAAATTTAGAAAAAGGGCTGAGGGTGCAGCTTAGAGGTAGAATGTTCCTGGATTTAATCCACAGTACCAAAAAAGAGAAGTAAAAAGGGCTGAGAACATAGCTCAGTGGTATAACCCCACTGGGTTTAATCCTCAGTACTGCAAAAATAATAGTAATAATAATAATAAATAATAATGATGAGGTTTTCCCCAAAATTTAAATATTTGTAAAGGATTTGACTCTGTCACCCTTGGACCCTGAGCCTTTGAGGCCTGGGTTTAGCTTCTACTGGGCCTTTCATTGGATTAAGACTTGTCTTTGCCTGATGAGGTTTGGAGACATGAAGGAGGCAGCGGTGAGGCGCCACGAAGGAGCGGGCTCAGATGGGCACCTGGCCCATGTCTTCCGACACGCAGCCAAGGAGCTGTTCAATGAGCACGTGGAGGAGATCACCTACCGTGCGCTGAGGTACAGGCGGGGTGCTGGGGTCAGCACTGGCGGGTTGGCCAGAGCCCATGTGCAGCGTGTGTGTATCGTGCATGCAGTGTGTGAGGCTGCTCTGCTGCAGGAGAATCTGCACCAGTCAGGACCAAACTGTTTACCCACTGACTTTGTCTTTGCCAACTTTCCCAACATAGATTGGAAAGTGATCAGTCACAGAGGACTCGATGGTCAAAATCCATATTCATTTTACAGAAACAAAGACTTCCAAGTGGTCACCCTTGAAAAGAACGGGGAGGTTCTGTTACGCTTTGCTGCTGCGTACGGCTTCAGGAACATCCAGAACATGATCCTGAAGCTCAAGAAGGGCAAGTTCCCCTACCACTTCGTGGAGGTCCTGGCATGTCCCAGAGGTGAGCCTGGCTGAGCCGCCCTGGAGCCCCTTGCAGGGCAGGGCAGGACACTCACTGGGGCTGTGGTGGACGTCCTCGGCTATGTCGTTCCCCTCCTGCCCTGACCACATGGTGTGAGGAGGGGGCAGTTAAGCCAGGTGCAGCAGCACGTGCCTGCAGTCCCAGCTACTCTGGAGGCTGAGGCAAGAGGATCACAAGCTCGAGGCCAGCCCTGGCAACTTAGCGAGACCCTATCTCCAAAGGGCCTGGGAAGTAGTTCAGTGGTGGAGTGCTTGCCTAACATGCGGCAGTTAGACACGGCCTTAGGAATCCCCTTGGGGAGGTGCTGCACTGAGGCTGTGTAACTAGCCATGCTTCCTCCTGGAGCTGAGGATGAGCCCGGCCTAGGGCCCTATAAGAGGTGGCAGCAGGAAAGACGCAATCCAACTTGTGCCTTAGGGGCTCCCCCTGCTGCATGGAGGGAGGTCAGACCATGGTGGGCTGTGATAACCCATGCAGGTGAGCAAAGGGTCCCAGACTAGGGGGTGGGGCAGTAAGGGTTGGGGTCCCCTGGAGGACTTGCTGATGGAGTAGGTGTGGGTGTCAGGGAAAACGGGGAGCCCCGATCATGGTGGTCCATCTGCTCCTCTGTGTGGTGATGGAACTGACTTGGAGGGAGCCGTGTCCTCTCAGTGGGGTGATGCAAGCACTCAAGTGGAGACACGAGGGCAGGGCTCTCGCCGAGGCCACTATCGCAGAGAAGAGTCAGCCCAGGAGGAGTCAGGGTGAGGCAGGGTACCGTGGAGAGTAGACGTTTGTCTAAAGTTCCTGTGGCCCGAAGGATCTTGTAGAGGAGGCGGAGCAGGAAGGTGTGGAGGCCAGCTCATGTTGGGAGTGTCGGGCTTCAGAGCCTCACAGAGCACACAGGGGCTCAGGAGAGCAGATTAGGCGACCTGTGGGGAGGGGAGAAGTGGCTGGTGAGGCAGGGCCTCTGGGAGGTACGTCTGTGCTCTGTAGAGGTTTGTGTATGTGAGGCTGGGGGTTGAAGAAAGAGAAAGCAGAGCACTGATTGGAAGAGTAGAGATCAGAAGTTGAGCTGCCAGAGCTGCTCAGAGTTATGGAGAGTAAGATTTAACCAAGTGGAAATTTGCTCCTGGTTTTTGTTTTCATTTTGCCATGCTGGGAATGAAACTCAGGGCCTTGTGCATGCTAGGCATGCACTCTACCACTGAGCTACATCCCAGTTCATTCCTGGTTCTTTTTTTTTGTTGGGGAGGTAAATTATACCATATTATACTATTCCTGGTCCTTTTAAGTGAATTTTGACATCATTTACATATTTGGGAGTAAGTAGCACTGATAGGAGGCACGTATTATTTCAGACCAGTGTTTGAGTATACAGAAAACTCGTAGCTGCCCTGTCCCCAGCACCAGTGGGGCCACACACCGTGCAGGTGAGATGGTTCACAGCTTTTCAGTGACTCCAAGCACGCCTAATTTGTGTGGCTTTGCAGACAGATGCCCGTTTCTAAAAGGTTGGCAGCTAATTTAGGTTTTAGGTAAAACTAGTTCATGAGTTTATGGGTAATATATGTGGATAAAAATAAGAGGCACATGGGCCAAGCATGGTGGTACACACCTGTAATCCCAGACTTGAGAGGCTGAGATAGGAGGATTGCAGTTTCAAGGCCAGCCTCAGCAACTCAGCAAGACCCTGTTTCAAAGTAAATATAGGGCTGGGGGTGTAGCTAGGAGATAGAACACCCCTGGGTTCAATCCCCAGTACCGAAAAAAAAGAGGCACTGGGGGCTTTGAGCCTGGGTGGGCTCCTTGACACTGTACGGAAAATGGGTGTTGGGGCCCACGTCCAGCTCAGGCCACAAAGTGCCGCACATCCTTTTTTTTTTTTTTTTTTTTTTTTTTTTTTTTTTTTTTTTTTTTTTTTTTTTTTGCAGTACCGGGGATTGAACCCAGGGGCGTTCTACCTCCGCGCTACACCCCCGGCCCTATTTTTTTATGCTTTATTTTGAAACCGGGTCTCACGAAGTTGCGGAGGGCCTCACTAGGGAGAGAGAGAGAGGGAGGAGAGAGAGAGAGTGTGCGCATGTGCGCGCTGAGGCTGGCCGCAAACCCGGATCCTCCGGTCTCCGCCTCCCAAAGTACTAGGATTACAAGCGTGCGCCACCACGCCCGGCCAGCACATCCTTTTCACTCCTCACCTGTCCCCAGACTGTCTCCCTCTGATGTAGCCTTGAGACTGATTGTCCCAAAGGAAGAGGCTCACCTGTGTGTGTCTTTCAGGCTGCTTGAATGGCAGAGGCCAAGCACAGACGGAGGACGGACACTCAGACAAGGCCCTGCTGCGGCAGATGGAAGGCATCTACTCCAGCATCCCTGTGCAGCCCCCAGAGACCAGTGCACATGTGCAGGAGCTGTACCAGGAGTGGCTGGCAGGCACCGGCTCCCCCCGAGTCCAGGAAGCTCTGCATACCACGTACCAGAACCCAGAGCGCTGCACAGGCAGCCTGGACATCAAGTGGTGAAAGAAGTCAGTGGGGACAGGGCTCTTCTGGTAGGAGGAGGGGACTGCTCTGAGCTTGGAGTGTCACACACTTCAAGAAAATAGCCTGATGGGCCACTTTGGTTTTTGAAGTTTTCTGTTACCCTGACACACAGTTTTATGGGGTGCTGTCTCTGTAGTGTGTGTGGGAGCGAGATGTTTTAACGTGGGAGAAGGACTTTCCCAGTCCAAGTATCCTTTTATCCTAAGATTGTGAGAAAATCCCAAAGAGTGAGAACAGAGACAGACTGCTGTCTTTAGGTTTAAAAAAAAAATCTGAAGTGTCCTGTGAAGAGCTGGGGCCCAGGGTCAAGGCCACCTGCCTCAGAGATCACTGCCGCACAAGTGGAGGCAGCAGGCGGCCTCCGGGTTGCCCGGGGAGGGAGCACCAGCCCCAGGCTCCCTGCCCAGTGTGGTTCTTACTCTCACTCATACCCTTTCTGAAAATAAGCTAAGTGTGGCAACAGTGGGCCATGTTCCTCACAGTCACCAAAGTGCACCAGCACCACCCCGGGAGCACGCTTGGCCAGCGCAGGGCCCCCGGCCTGGCCTTGCCAGTCAGTCTCTGTGTTGGACTCACCTTGGCCAGGAGGAAAGGCCTGACGAGGGTGACAGTCATCAGGAGCAGAGTGAGAATCTTGAGGACCGACTGCTCAAGCCTGGTGGCCGTGAGGGAGTTCCTGCTCATCGCTCCCGTCACAGGGTGGCAGGAGGGGAGGCACAGGTCCACCTGGCCCTGGCGTGGGTGAAGCAGCACACTCACGTCCAGGCTCCCCACCTCTGCCCCAGCCCTTCAACTCAACAGGTGGGCTGGCGCGTCCCCTCAGCTCTGCAGAGCCCTCTGCTCAGTGACGCCCCCTTCAGCCCTTGTACTGCTGGCGTGAGCTTGCCTTAGGGAGAAAGCCGAGTATCCAAAGGGCTGCCCATTGGCGAAAACCACAGAACCCTGTGAGGCTGCCCTGGGTGCATCTTGGGAGATGGAGCGGCCCCTCCAGGCCTGGAGGTGGCTTAGACAGCACTTGAACCTTGTTGCCATGCGTGACGACCTTCTTGACCAGAATGTCATGAGGCTTCTACCCACCTGTCGGTTGCCTTCATCTTCTCCTGTGTTGTGTTGTACCTGCGTGCCTGTCTAGGTGGGTGACTGATACATTGTGTGAAATTGCATATTTTTTTTGCTTTCAATCTATATACCTTTGGGTGTCCACCCCCAAAGTAACTGACATGGAATAAACAGTTGAAGAGGGTCTTGGTGTGGAGTCGTGAGTGGGTGTTGCTGCTCTTCCAGAGGGGCTGTGCCATTTGACTTGAGCCTGGGCAATCTCGCCCTGAGCCTGAACCCTCTCCTGGTCTCCGAGTAGCCTGCCTCTCACCCTCTGGGAGGACACCCAGGAGGCCAAGGACACAGGAGCCAGATGTGGAGGAAGGGACCACCTTCCTGTACCATCACAGACAGCCCACGGCAGCCATAGAGGGACAGGGCACGGGGATATGAGAGATAGGGCCTTCCCATGGCTGACCTTGGGTTGTGGCCCTGTGTACTTTTCTGCACAAGTGGGGAGAGGTATTCTTTTCCTCTTCATTAACCCTCACAGCGTAGCAGCCAGGCTAGGAGGGTAGCACTGGCCAGGGCAGCGCAGCAGTTGGCAGGTCCACTCGGGGCAGTCTACTGGCAGGTGTGGTGGTCCTGGCACTGGGGGAGGACAAGGAGGCTCAGGTTCACATCCTGCCCAGTACCCGCTGCCACACAGGGATGCTGTGGGTGCTGATGCTGCTGTGTGCTTCCAGAGGGCCTGAGTGCGTCTCCGAAGCGTGTGTACACGTGCACTGGCCATCTTAGTGAATTCCTCTGCTTCTCGGTGCCTGTGGTCTTCCTGGCAGAGCCCATAGTTTTCAATTCCATTCCCACCTGACCTAAGAACTTGAACTGTCTCATGGGCTCTTTTTTTTTTCTTTCTTTTTGTGGTACTGGGTATTGAACCCAGGGACATTCTACCCCCAGCCCTATTTTATTTTTATTTTGAAACAGGGTCTTGCTAGGTTGATGAGAGTCTCACTAACTTGCTGAGATTGTCCTCAAACCTTCAATCCTCCTATCTCAACCTTCCAAGTACTGGGATTACAGGTGTGCACTACCATGCCCAGTTTGTGGCCACTCTTTTTTTTTTTTTGGTGGCACTGTTGGTTGAACCCAGGGGCATTCTACCCCTGAGCTACACCCCAGCCTGGTTTTATTTTTTTTATTTTGAAATGTTCTCGCTAAGTTGCCGAGGCTGGTCTCAAGCCTGCGATCATCCTGTCGCAGCCTCCCAAGTACTGGGATTACAATTGTGTGCTACCATGCCCATCTTATGGCTACTCTTGATGCCTGTCCATCCTGGGCTTGCCTGCCTTGGCTTTGCAGAAGTATGGGGCTGGCACTCATATGTTGCCCACTCCCTTGCTTTGATGCTGCCTCGGGTGTGGACCAAGGCTCAGCTCCTACGTGGTTGACGACTTGGAGGGCATTGTTGGCCTTGCCTGCAGGCCTGGGCAAAGCCCGCAGTGGTTGGGACCCTCACTCTGAGTCTAGCCCAGATGTATCAGCCCAGGTGGTTGTCCAACTTGCCCGTGACCACTTGGCACCAAGTAGGCCCAACACTTGCATTTCTCCTATTTCCACACTAGCCTTTGTGTTTTTTCCCAATTGGTCTTAACATTTGTATGCAGCAAACAAGTCCTCTGCTCTGATGCTTAGGAAACAGGGCCGTGCTGCAGGGGGTATGGTGCTATGCTGGGATACAGGCTGGACTTTTTTTTTCTTTTTTTTGCAGTACTGGGGATTGAACCCAGGGGTGCTCTGCCTCTGAGCTATGTCTCTGACCCTTTGTTTTTATTTTGACACAGGGTCTCGCTAAATTGCCCAGGCAGGCCTCAAATTGAAGATCCTCCTGTTTCAGCCTCCTGAGTGCTGAGATTGTAGACATGTACCACCAGCCCAGCTAGACACAGTTGAGTGAAGATGAGGGGTGTGTGTGTATATGTGTTTTGGTGGTACTGGGGATTGAACCCAGGGGCATTCTACCTCCGAGCTACACCTCCAGCCCTATTTATTTTTATTTTGAAACAAGGTCTCGCCGGGCGTGGTGGCACACGCTTGTAATCCCAGTACTTTGGGAGGCGGAGACCGGAGGATCCGGGTTCGCGGCCAGCCTCGGCTCTCTCTCTCTCTCTCTACTTAGTGAGGCCCTCCGCAACTTCGTGAGACCCGGTTTCAAAATAAAAAGTATAAAATAGGGCCGGGGGTGTAGCGCCGAGGTAGAATGCCCCTGGGTTCAATCCCCAGTACCGCAAAAAAAAAAAAAACAAGGTCTCACTAGGTTGATGAGAGTCTCACTACTTGCTAATGCTGTCCTTGAACCTGCGATCCTCCTATCCCAGCCTCCCAAATACTGGGATTACAGGTGTATGCCATGCCCAGCTGAGTGTGTGGTTTGAGACGAGAAGAGCATGTGCTAGAGCTAAAGTCTTTATTTTTAGGTTGACATCAAATTACTTTCTTTTTGCCCAACAGATAGGCAAGTGCTTTTTAAAAAGTGTTGGGGTAAGTGAGGAGCGGATACTCACAGACGGTTGGCAGTTTGGCAGTTGTGCTGAGGTTAAGACCGAAGACTCCAATTTGGCTCTTAGGAACCTTCCTGCAGCCACAGCACCACACAGGTTCTCTGTGACATACCCACTGCTCCATTTGCACTAAGTACACGGCTACCAGGTATGGTGGCACACGCCTATAATCTCAGTACTTCAGAAGCTGAGGCAGGATCTCAGGTTTGAGGCCAGCCTCAGCAATTTAGTGAAGCCCTCAGCAACTTAGCAAGACCCTGTTTCAAAAGAAAAAATGAGCCAGGTGTGGTGGCGCACGCTTGTAATCCCAGTACTTGGGAGGCTGACACCAGAGGATCACAGGTTCACGGCCAGCCTCAGCTGTTTAGTGAGGCCCTCAGCAACTTAGCAAGACCCTGTTTCAAAATAAAAAATGAAGCCGGGTGTGGTGGCGCACACTTGTAATCCCAGTACTTGAGAGGCTGAGACTGGAGGATCCGAGTTCGTGGCCAGCCTCAGCTACTTAGTGAGGCCCTCCACAACTTACTGAGACCCTATTTCAAAATAAAGAACAAAAAATAGGGCACGGGGATGTAGCTTGATTGAATGCCCCTGGGTTCAATCCCCAGTTCCGCATAAAAATAAAAAATGAAAAGGACGGGGGTGTAACTCAGAAGTAGAATGCCCCTGGCTTCAATCCCCAGTACCACATGAAAAAAATAAATAAAAAAGGCTGGGAGCATAACTCAGAAGTAGCATGCCCCTGGGTTCAATCCCTAGTAACTAATACATACACACACACACACACACACACACACACACACACACACACACACAGCTGGAGTTGGGCATGGTAGTGCATACCTGTAATCCCAGCTACTTGGGAGGTTAAGATAGGAGAATCGAAGGTTCAAAACCAGCCTGGGCAATTTAGTGATACTCTGTCTTAAAAAAATAAAAAAGGAGCCAGGCATGGTGGCACACACTTGTAATCCCAGTACTTGGGAGGCTGAGACCGGAGGATCCGGGTTCGTGGCCAGCCTCAGCTATTTAGTGAGGTCCTCCGCAATTTAGTGAGACCCTGTTTCAAAATAAAGAATAAAAACTAAAAGCCGGGCGTGGTGGCGCACGCTTGTAATCCCAGTACTTTGGGAGACGGAGACCGGAGGATCCGGGTTCGGGGCCAGCCTCAGCTCTCTCTCTCTCTCTCTCCGTCTCTCTCTCTCTCTCTGTCTCTCTCTCTCTACCTAGTGAGGCCCTCCGCAACTTTGTGAGACCCGGTTTCAAAATAAAGTATAAAAAATAGGGCTGGGGGTGTAGCTCAGAGGTAGAATACTCCTGGGTTCAATTCCCCAGTACCGCAAAAAAATAAATAAATAAAAAAGGAGTCGGGTATGGTGGTGCACACCTGTAATCCCAGTACTTGGGAGGCTGAAACAGGAGGATCACAGGTTCACAGCCAGCCTCAGCAATTTAGCAAGGCCCTCTCCAACTTAGGGAGATCCTGTTTCAAAATAAAAATAAAAAAAGGGCTGGGGGTGTAGCTCAGAGGTAGAATGCCCCTGGGTTCAATTCCCAGTACCACCAAAAATAAATATGTAAATAAATAGGGCTGGGATGTAGCTCAGAGATGGAACACCCTGTGTTCAATCCCCAGTCATCCCCCCCACACACACACAGTAAACAAGCTGGGGCATGGTGGCACACTCCTGTAATCTCAGTATTTGGGAGGCTGAGGTAGGAGGATCACAAATTCAAGACCAGCCTGGGCAACTTGGTGAGACCCTGTCTCAAATGCAAATAAGTAAAAAGAGCTGGGGATGTAGCTCAGGAGTAGAGCACCCTTGATTTCAATCCCCAGTTGCATGTGCACGCACGCGCGTGCGCGCGCACACACACACACACACACACACACACAATAATCTGAAGCATGTGATTCAAAGTCCACCAGTGGGACTAAAGTACTTGTCAGTGTATGACTGAGTAGATTTCTATGGGCTGACATGGAAGTCTTAGAACATTATGTATAGTATGGGCCCCCTTTGATCTAGAGAATGAAAAAGGGCATTAAGAATACTGGCACCCTGCATTTAATCCTCAGCATGGGGGTGGGGGTAGCTGCACATCCCTCAGGATGGAGGGAGGAGGCTCCGCCCCTGGAATTTCTTTCCAAGAGGGGTCGCTGACAGGTTGGGGGACTGCAGCCTTCTGGCTCCCGAGCAAGATCCAGAGGAGCAGATCCAAGCCTGGGGTCCTGGGCCAGGAGAATATAAGGAGGGAGGACTGATTAGAAGACCCCCAAAGCCAGGCGTGGTGGCACACACTTGTAATCCTAGTACTTGGAAGGCTGAAACAGGAGGATCTTAGGTTTGAGGACAGCCTCAGCAATTTAGTGAGGCTCTCAGCAATTTAGTGAGACCCTGTCTCCAAATAAGAAATAAAATCGGTCTGGGGGTATAGCTTGGAGATAGACTGCCTCTGGGTTCAATTCCCAGTACCACACACACAAAAAAAGAAACCCCCCCCAAGTGCCAGGTGTGGTGGTGCACACTTGTAATCCCAGTACTTGCAAGGCTGAGACATGAGGATTGCAGGTTAGAGACCAGCCTCAGCAATTTAGTGAGGCCCAGTTTCAAAATAAAATAGGGCTGGGGGTGTAGCTCAGAGGCAGAATGCCCCTGGGTTCATTCCCCAGTACTACCACCACCACCACCACACACACACACACACACACAAATGTATCTGGCTGGGTGTGGTGGCACACTCATGTAATCCCAGTACTTGGAAGACTGAGACAGGAGGATCATAAATTCAAGGCCAGCATCAGCAATTTAGCAAGACACTGTTTCAAAATAAAAAATAAGCTGGATATGGTGACATATGCCTGTAGTTCCAGTACTTGGGAGGCTGAGACAGGAGGATCATAGATTCAAAGCCAGCATCAGCAATTTAGCAAGACACTGTTTCAAAATAAAATAAAAAAATAAGCTGGATGTGGTGACATATGCCTATAGTTCCAGTACTTGGGAGACTGAGACAGGAGAATCACGGGTTTGACACCAGCCTCAGCAACTTAGTCAAACTGTCACCAACCTATTGAGACCCTGTTTCAAAACAAAAAAGATGGGCTGAAGGTATAGCTCGGGGGTAGAGTGCCTCTGTTCAGTCCCCAGCACCACAATACGTACATACATACATACACAGGGCTGGGGGTGTAGCTTGGAGGTAGAATGCCCCTGGGTTCAATCCCTAGTACCAAAAAAGAAAAAGCTGGGTGTCATGGTGCACACCTGTAATCCCAGTACTGGGGAAGATGAGACAGGAGGATCTCAGGTTCAAAGACAGCCTCAGCAAGTAGTGAGAGTCTCATCAACCTACGGAGAGGAGACTATGTTTCAAAATAAAATAGGGTTGAGGGGTGTAGCTTGGAGGTAGAATGCCCCTGGGTTCAATCTCCAGTACCAGAAAAATAAAAAATGGACCCAAACTGAATGAAGGTTTGTTTGCTTAGAGCTATTTTATTTAAGTGCGAGGGTTTAACCCAAGGGCCACGCGTGTGCTACGTGACTGCTCTGCCACTGAGATATACCCCAGCCCATAAAGCTTGCTTTGGGTCTCTCCTATTCGCCATGTTCCCAGCTGTGTAACTGCTGGGTTGAAGGCCATTTGCCGTCAGGATTCTCTGAAGCGGGCAGCTCAATGCCAGCCCCGTGCAGGGCCGCTAGGATGGCGCGAGAAGGCCGCTTCATCTTGATCCTTCCAGTGCCCAGGGTCTGCTTGAGTCAAGGAATAGTGACTGATTGGAATCGCCACTTGTGGTATCATTTTCCCAAAGTGCAGTGGGCTCGCGCTGACCCAAGCAGGACCCTGTTGGGGCTCAGCGTCAGCTGGCAGAATGAGCATGGGTGCTGACCCACACTCAGCAGCAGGGACCGTGGCATCTGGCAGAGTGGAGAAGCAAATGAACGAATGCCTGCTCTGAAGTTTAGAGGGACAAGGATGCCCCCATGAGCAGTGAGAGGCTGCAAGGAGCCCCCGGGGGGGGCACCTGAGCTGAAGTGACACAGGCTCTCTGTAGAAGCAGCCTGTCACTGTTGAATTCACATCTGTCATAGTTTGCCTATGGGTGGGATTGAACCCAGGGACATTCTACCTCTGAGCTACATCCCCAACCCTTTTTATTTTTTGTTTTGAAATAGGGGCTTGCTAGGTTGCTGAGAGTCTCACTATGTTACTGAGGCTGGTCTTGAACCTGTGATCCTCCCATCTCAGCCTCCCAAGTACTATTAGCCCTCCCAAGTACTTGGAGCCCTCAGTCTTCTTTACAGCGCACACTGCTCTCTGTGCTGGGTATTCACAGGTGTACTGTGGTCCTCCAGCCAGACCCTAAGCACCCACGGTGGGTGCCCTTGGTCAGGCAGTGCTCCCTCCCTGCAGAACACACAGGGTTCTCAGCTCCCATGTGCTGGATGAAAGAACAAACTTTTGTGGAACCAGGCTTGGTGTGTCTCCTCAGACCCCCCTGTGGCTCTGAGAGCAGGTGGATGATGCTGGCTACCTGTGAGCCTCTCCTGGTGCTGCTCTGCCCAGTCACAACAGGCCATGCATGTTTCTTTCACATGTGATCCATGTGCAGCCACGGCCACCCATCCTGCTCATGGTTCTGTCCAACCCCGGTTGTACCTGCTGTACTGCAGACACATACTGAGCAGATGGATGGGTGGAAGGCCCGGGAAACCTGGCTTTGCTCTGGAGCCTCTCCTAACAATCCCAGTGCAACGGACCTTCCTTCTCAGGACAGTGTGGTCCTTGCTGTTTCTATTTGCATAGAGTCTGTCACTGCCTGGGCTCTGTGTCTTGGTAGTAAGCATAGCACTGAGACATGTTGATACAATCCTACAAACTCATCCTCTTTTTTTTTTTTTCTGGTGGTATGGGGGATTGAATCCAGGGTCATTCTTTTTTTTTTTTTTTTTTTTTTTTTTTTTTT
>PVJS01041863.1:0-17770 GCA_004027185.1 Glis glis
GAACACACACACACACACACACACACACACACACACACACATGCACGCACACACAACCCTGTGGCCTGCTGAGCCTTCACCACTGCCTCACCCACAGCCAAAAGGTTCTGGCAAAGCCCACTGGGTGCCGCGGGGAGGATGCTGAGGAGAGGGTATCTCCCCACCCTTCAGCAGCTGGTAACTACGGCAACCATGGGGCGCTGCTGGAGTGGTCCAGCCGCCTGCTGGGCTGTGTGGGTGCCGGGCCCCAGGGTATATACCATGTGCATCACTGGGGGAGCAGAGAGTGGGGGGAGCCCCAGGCCAGGGGCCTCTTGCCCCAGCCCCCAGAGGGGATGACAAGGCACCTGTCCCCGGCTCAGCAGAACCTAGGATCTCTGATGCAGCCCCAGACCCAGCTGCTTTTGCTTGGCATTATGGGGCCAGGGCCCCAGACTCCTGCAGCCAGCGGCCTCAGGAGAGTCCCTTCAGGTTGTCCCACTCTGAGATGCTCATAGTGCACCAACCTCATTTTAGGAAGAGGGAAACTGAGGCCGGGGAGAACCCATGCTCGTTGGTAGCGCCTGGGTCACCATGTAAGTCTCAGACCCAGCCCCTCGCCAGCATCCTGTAGGCCTCTCAAAGAGCATGCTCTGCAGCGGTCATTTCTACCAACATCCAGCCCCTCCCAGGCTGTGGACCCCATGAGGATGGGGCTTGTCTGTCCCCCTCGCCCTCCACGCTCTGCGGGGCTGTGAAGAGGCAGGACCCAGCCCACATTCCTGGTGGCCACCACCTAACTCAGGACTATCAGAGAAGGGAACCTCCCGGACAGAAATCAAACCTCTGCCAGACACCCCTCCGCTCACCTCTGCTCTGCATGTCAGAGGCATCGCTCAGCCCCGGCTCCCCCTTTCTAAGCCAGATGGCCTGGGCTCAGTCCTCCAGGGAGACCCTCATGCGTGATGGTGAATTTCATCAGTGCCAGGGCAGCCCACCACGAGATGCAAAAGGTGCCACCCTGCCATGTGTATGCTCTCCAGACCTAGGCTGATCTCAGATTTAAAAGTGCTCAGATCCCTTGGGGCCAGCACCCTCGCTCCTAGGACCCCTCTGCCTGCCCATGTCCATGTCCGGGGCTCCGAGCCGCAGGCAGGGGTGAACACCGCAGTTCTGAAGTGTCCGCTCAGGGAACACGGGCATGCCGCACCTCCCCAGCCTCCTCTTCTGTCTGCTGCACCCCAGGGAGCTCACTCGTAATGCACCTGCTGTCTCATGAAGCCTCAGGACGGAGCCCAGGCTCCCTGGACCAGGAAGAACCAGAGGGATCCTGGCCTGCCTGAGGCTAACCACACCACTGAGAGACCTCCCCCAGGTCTCTCCCCTGACCCAGGGCACAGTCCTGCCCTGAACACCCCAAACAGCAGGCAATGCCCCAGGAAGGACAGAGGCAGCCGCAGCCCCTGAGGCCTGGCACCCAGCCAGCCATGGTAGGAGGCGGGGTCGTGCCTCCAGGCTGGGGGGAGGCAAAACCAGGTGTGTGGGGCCTGCACAGAGGTAGCTGCGGTCTGATGGCCAGCCACAGGCCGCCTGGTGTCTGGACAAATGGGCTCCTTCTGCCCACCCCTCAGCCTTCCCATTCTGCAGCTTCACCTAGACTAGGACACTGCTGGTGTTTTTACAATAGAGGCACTTAATTATTTGGAGTTAATTCCTTTGAACTGCAGAAGCCATCCCAGGGCGAACAGATCGAGTGTTCCCAGGTGGCAGGCAGAGGAGGCCCAGATCCCAGGAGCAGATGTACGGGGGAGCCAGGGCCTCCAGGCCTGCCAGGGCAGAGGGGGTGAGAGCTGGCATTGTCTGCCCTCACTGCAGGAAGTGGAGTCCCGTGCTTCATTTGACTCTGGGAGATGCTCAGGACAATGACAGTGGTGATCACTGTCACTGTCGGTACTTGAGTTGGCAGTTGGCATTTGCTGTGGGTTTGCTCTCTCTCAGGCCCCCTGCTTAATACCTTATAGTGCATTTACTCTTTATGTGGCGGGAGGGTTACTGGGGATTGAACCCAGTACCTTCTACCTCTGAGCTACACCCCCGCTTTTTTTTCTTTTGAAACAGGGTCTCACTAGATTGCTGAAAGTCTCATTATATTGCTGAGGCTGTCCTCCAACCTTGATCCTCCTATCTCAGCCTCCCAAGTACTAGGATTACAGGCATGTACCACCACACCTGAATGCATTTTCTCTTATCCTCCAGCTAGCCCCGCCCCTCCAGAGTAGGTACTGATTTTCTCTGCTTCCCAGGTGAGGACAGTTCCCATACCTGGTCCAAAGTCCCACAGCTAGCAAAGGACAGAGCTAGAATGTGACCAGGGTGGATACCTGCCCCAAGCCCTAAACTGCCCCGTTAATGAGGCAGTGCTCACCCGTGGCCTCACTCTGGGCCAGCTCACCAGGAATGCTAAGTAAGGGGAGACCACGGGCAGGTGCAGCATGGCCCGAGCTGGGCAAGCTCGCACCGGCTGTTTGCTGCAGGCTGTGCTGTGGGATCTCCCATCCTGCCCTGCTGTCTTCGTTCCCTACAGTGCACAGCCGGACACTCCACCAAAAAGGGGCCACTGAGCAGAAGCAGGACCCCTCCCGCTCACTGTCAGCCTCTGCACACACACCTGGGCGCCCGCCCCCCTCCATCCACCCTACATTGTAGCACAAGGACTTTTCCAAACAGGGAGACGTCACGAGTGGCCGCGTCCCTCTTCTCACTCTCCCAAGTGAAGCTGGGACGGGCATTCCTGGGCAGCTGGCTTCACTTCCTCTCTGACCTGGAGGGGGAAAGTTATATAAGGAGGATTTCTGGATCCCTGGCTGTGGCCCTATGCTACCCAATTGCTTTCTCAAAAGGTTGGACCCGTGCCCCGGAAGCCACCAGCTCCGTGCAGTGGCCACCCCGGCAGCGAGTGTTTCCATTTAAAAACATGTTTTCCTGTTAATTATGTGATTGCGAAGGTGCAGGGCCTGGTGGTTTTCTTTTGCATATCTTTTTTACTCAGCAGAAGCTTTAATGGATGTGGTGGAGTAAAGCTGGCTTTCAAATTGCTGGTGTAGCGCTGCATGGGCAAGATATTAATCTTTCATGCCTCGGTCACGTGGTGACAGGACGGTAATCCTCTTTGAAACCGTTTGTTATTTATTCTTACTGTCCCCTGGAGAGCTGGGGAGGAGCCCCCTTGTGCCTGGTCCACACATGCAAAAGCAGCTTAGAGCTGCAGAAATGTTGGGTAGATTCCCCTCCCCCCAGGGTGGGGAGTGGAGCCCAAGCTGGGGCGCTCAGGGGTCCCGTCCCCCAGGAGAAGGCTGTTTCTCTGCTTCCGTACATCCTGCCGCAGTTAGAGGGTTCTAAAGGTGAGGTGGATGTACAGTAGCCCCCCCCATCATCTGCTATTTTCCTTTCTTCAGTTTCTGATACCCTGGATCAGCCTTGGTCTGAAGTAGTGCATGGAAATTACCAGGAATAAACAATTTGTCAGTTTTAAGTGACTTCTATTATGGTATATTGTTGTCATTGTTTTATTTTATTATTGTGGTTAATCTCTTACTGTGCCTAATTTGTAAATTAAACTTCATTATAGGTATGTATGCATAGGGAAAAATGTAGTGTATACATAAGAGTTCTGTATGCTCCAGGTTTTCAGGCATCCGCTGGGGGTGGGGGTCTTAGAACATACCCCCCAGCCGCAGATATGGGGGCACTACCAGATTAGTTTCCTAGGACCACCAAGGGCATGGCTCAAAATAGTCACGTTTATTGTCTAGCAGTTCAGGCCAGAAGTTCAAGATCATGGCGTGGGCAGGGCTGGTACCTTCTGGATGCTGCGGAGGGGTCAGGGAGGCTCTTCCCGGTCCTGCTTGTAAACACACCACCTCAGTCTCACACGTATTCCGTATTTCGTATCTGTCACCTCTTCTGGTAAGGACCCGTGTATTCCGTGTCTGTCGCCTCTTCTTGTAAGGACCCTCCTCATTGACACAGGGCCCACCGTGGTGCAGGGTGGTCTCATGGCAAGACTCTTCCCTTAAACATCTGTAAACACTTTTTGCCAAATAAGGTCACAGTCACGGGCACCGGGGGTTTGGACTCGGGCGTATCTTTTGGAGGACACATTTCAACCCACTACAGCAGGTTTCTCCTGCTGATCCCCTCCCCCACCCCTAGAGCTCCCTCCAGAAGTTTCCATGGCTTTCCTCATCATCTGGAGATTCTTTCTCCCTCAACAGGGATTGCAGATCTCATTGCTGGCCAAGGGGCGAGGGTGGTGCGACAGGCGTGGGGTTGAGCAGTCGAGTTGGACCATCTCTCATCTCCTAGAACACTAGCCGTGGGCTTGGAGCTGGGGCTGAGCGCTCAGCCCTGTGACCAGGAGTTAGATCCAGTGTGGGGTCTTCTCCAGCGGGTGGGGTTGGAAGTCAGGGCCCCCTCCTGGTTCTGAGAGCTCAGCAGTCCGAGAAGGTGGCAGGAAGCCCAGACCAGCCCCTCGCCAGCGGTTACTGTGAAGAGGAAAGCCCAGGCACAGCGTAATGACGCAGCATCCCACTGGGGGTGGTGGGGCATCTCAGGGGCAAGCCCTTGTTCAGGATGCCAGCCTGTGCCTCCCCTGGAGTGGGCAGATTTGTACAGTGAACTTAAAAAAGGCCCCAGGAATGGGCATTTTATAGGCACTAGATGTTCTGGCGCCCCTAGAAAATGTGGTGAATCAGGTATAAGAGGCAGATTGCTTGCACCTGCTGCAGACATGCCAGCATCTTTCTTCTAGTCTCCCAGCTTCTCTCTGTGAATAGAATCAGGGTCTTTGCCCCCCAGTTTCTTCCAAGGGTCATGCTGAGGTCCACCTGCCACTCACTCATAAGAGCGGTTGAGTGACCACGCCCCCCGTGGCTGAGATCAGACCGGCCTGAGGCTCTGGGGACCAGCAGTGGACAGCCAGACACTGTGCTAGGCACAGCAAGATGTGTGACTGGACACAATGACCAGAGTGTCCTGCACGGGGCTGCCCAGGGGTAGGCAGCCATCGCTGCAGCTGTCAGACCAGCCCCTGCTGCTGCCAGGGAAGCTCACGTCACCTGGGTGCATTGGCAGCACCCACCACTCCCCAAGCCTCCCTGCCCAGGTGCTGCATGGGGGGCTCGCCTCCTCCGGGTGCAGGGTGTCCAGAGCTCTAGAGAGGGAGGGACCCGTCCACACCTGGGGCATGGCTGAGTGGCCAGGGGACCGCTCGTTTGCTTGGTGGCAAAAAGGAGGCCAGCAGGTCCACCACTGTAAAGCGATTCTCCCTCTGAAACTGTCCATCTCAGAAACACCAGGGTGCCGGCTTCTCCCTCCTTCCCCCACCCTGAGCTGTGAGCATTTAGAACCCACCTGCTCTGCCCGGGAAGCCAAGGCTGCAGCTGGGAACCGGTCCATCCACGGTCCACCCTTCGGTCCTCGGTCCTCGGGGGCTGGGCATCCCGGCCCTCCCTGCCGTGCTGAGTCAGGCTCTGGAACTCAGTCCTCCCTGGGAAAGATTCTTGTTTTCTCCCCACCCCCACCTGGGTTTTTCCTGCTTTGGCTCAGTGAAATCTCAATCTGGCCATGAGAGGAGACTCAGCATTTTCTTTATCCCCTTTATGGTGGCTGCTCCAGAAAGGAGAGGGAGGAACCAGGCTCTGTGGCCATGATGCACGCATTGCTGCTGCTGCGACCATTGCTGGGGGAGAAGCGTGTCCTCTATCCCCCCTCCCCATTGATTATCCGGCTAGATGTGGAGGTTCCGTCTCTCTCCATTGCTGCAGCATCAGCAGAGGGGCTGCAGCAGTGGCCGCAAGGTCCCCGCAGTTCAGTGAGGCCTGGGTGCTGCCTGCAGTCCTCTGGGTTTGCACGGGGGAGCTGGCAAGTGTGGGGTTCGGAGGCACTGCCTCAGAGGGAGGAAAGCCCCGAGGATGATTTCTACTTGGTCTGAAGGGTGAGCTTGGATTTCACAAGGAAGACAGGGAGCCAAGTCCCCTGGTACCGCACTGGGTCCCCTTGCCCTGACAGTGGCCTGCTTGCTCCCCAGGGAGTCTCCCTGGGTCCTCTCTGAGAACCTCTAGGGACAAGACTCACTGGCCCCAACACCAGAGGGACTGAGAAAAGCTCTTGGTGTCCCCGGCATGGGGTGGATGAGGAAAGGAAGCTGCAGATCTCACAGCTGCCCCAGAGCTCTATCCCACACTCCACCAGCCCCCGGGGAGCTCATGCTGCACTTAACCCTCAGCCACCCCCTGAGCCATGCAGAGGGGCTGCACCTGGGGGCTGGTTTCTGCAGGAGGCCCTGGGCCACCTGGTAGGAGATACCTGAGCCCTGGAGGGAGATGCCAGGCAGCCCAGCCCCATTCCTCTGGAAGGAGCCACAGTAAGAGCTGTTAAGGCAAGACGCCGGGCACTTGTATGCCCCCGAGGGAGGAAAGCAATCGCACCCTTGGTGTACTCCACCCCTGGGGAGGTGGGAACAGTCCGTCTCCCCCACCCGCCCTGGCAAGCTGCAGGCTGCACTCTGTATTCATGTTTGAAATGAGCCTGAGCTGGACGTTCGTGTCTCTGGAGACGAGCCTGAGGCACTGTGTGCTGGCCACCCCATGCTCTGCGAGGTCCTGGGCCTTGATCTCACCTGCCCTTTGGAGCATCTGCTTTCCAGAATAGCAGGAGGCTACCCAGGGGCTGGCAGACAGCCATGAGGTGCAGTCTCTTCCACAGGTGGGAAGCTCAGAGGCACCATCCGGCCTCTTACAAGGTGAGGCCCCTCCCCAGCATCTCTCTGGGTAGATGAGCGGGCAGCAGACTTAGCCAGTAGATAGAGTGGACTTGGAAGTGCCCATGTGTGGTCAGATGCGGCTCCCCACCTAACCCCCCCCCCCATCTAAGCTTCTCTTCTCACCAGGCTGGTTCAGAACAGGCTGTCCTGCCTGGGTTCTGGTCTCTCCCTTGATTCTCTTGATCAGCCTCCTCTAATGGGAGGAACTCTGACACAGTTTTTCAAAAGGGGATATAAATTTAGTTTTAAGGGAAAAAGAAAGGCAGGATGACCTGGAATTCACTCTCTGCCCTGGGGTTCCACTGTGGAGGCTGCAGGCCTTCTCCGGGGATTTCTGGGAATGAGGTTATGAGGGCCATGGGTTATCAGAGAACATTCTCTGGCAACTGGTTCCTCTTCCTGCCCTTGTCTGTCTCTCTGTGCCTCTCTCTCCCTTTCTGTCCCTGGCAAGTACCTCTCACATTTCAGTCATTGGCCTTTTGTCTAGGTCATATACTTGTACCACCAATCCTATATCTTAGTTTTCATTTTCCTTTTATTCAGTTATACTTCTTAAGTAAATATTTTCAGACGAAACTCGTCCCTAGAATAAAGGGAAACCCAGCATTACTTGTCATTTTTAAGAAATGACTGGAAAAGTAACTAGGCATCACATTCTGGACCCATCTCAGTGGGACCCGAGGTGCACAGAGCGTGCTCTGAAAATCCCTGCCTTGTGAAATCCCACCATGAGCCACCAGCTGGTTTTCCAGGAATTTAGGCATGTGCCACGTGCTAGTCAGCTTGTTGTTGCTGTGACCAAAATACCTGACAAGAACAACTTAAAGGAAGAAAGATTTGTTTGGCTCATTGTTTCAAGGTTCAGTCCATGGTTGGCTGGCTCCATTGCTTTGGGCCTGTGGTGAGACAAAACATCATGGCAGAAGGGTGTGGGGAGGAAAGCTTCTTAGCTCATGGTAGCCAGGAAGGAGGGGGAGGACAAGGAACCCTTCCAGGGCACACCCGCAGTGGCCCACTTCCTCCAACCATGCCCCACGGCCTATAGTTTCTCCACCTCCCAGTAGTCCATTCAGCTCTCAATGGATTAATCTACTGGCAGGGTCAGAGCCCTCAGGATCCAATATCTTCCCAAAAGCCCCACCTACACTTGTCCCACTGATGCACTGGGGACCAATCCTTCAACACATGAGACTTTGGGGGACAGTCCAGATCCAAACCATATATGCCACCTGCCCCCCCCCCGGCTGCAGTCACCCCCAGTTCCCTTAGTTCACAGGTAGAATGCTTGGTCAAAGGTCATGCACACTGTCAAGGGCAAGCTGAGAAAAAGGAGGATACAAGAGATGGGGAAACCTAGGGTAGGCAGGTCAGCCCCAAATACCCCTAGTTGACTGGGCAGGGAGAGGCTTTACAGGAATAAGGGTACCCAGGGGCTAAGCTAGCATCAAGTATGAAGATTTAAACCAGAAAGCCAGAGAGAATGTTCTCCAGAAATCACCATAGAAATCTAGGAGAAAATGGTGGGAAGTTCATGAAGTGTTGGCTTTGTGGCTGAGCAGACCTGCCCCAGGTCTTTGCTTCTCAGAACTGTGTGACATTGGGCATGTCACAATGCAAGTAGTTGAGGTATTACAAATGGAAAGTGGTTGAGGTGTTACAAATGAAAAGGGCAACCACCACCACCACCACCACCACCCCACACACACACCACTATTGCCCACTCTCAGGATAACCACTGTGAATACTACAGGGTGAGCAAGACCCATCCAGACCTGGGACGTGGCCTCTGCAGTGGACCCTAAGGCTGGTGAGGTCCCTAGCAAGTGGGGAGCCACAGCATCCCTCCCAGGGATCACCAGGAGCCAGGGCAGGGGCTACCACAGGCACAGGAGCAAGAGGGAAAACAGGTACCCAAGTGTGCCTGAGGCCAGGTGTGCAGGGAAAGAATTGGGTAGGTGTTCAGGAGGGGCAGCAAGGGGATTGAGAGCTGGAAAGGGAGACAGGCCCAGCTGTGAGTAGCTCAGGATGTGAAGCCAAGGCACTCAAGCTTGAGGCTGAAGGTGCTGGGCAGCCATAAGGGCTTTAGAGAAAGGCATGACATGAGAAATCTATGTTGAGAAATAAAAACAGAGCTCTGGTGACAGGCGGACAACCATGGTCTAGGCAGGAGCTGCAAAGGCAAGTGGTGGAGCTAAGAAGAAAAGAAAGGTTCCAGGGATCCCCTGTGGACTGAGCCAATAACTGGAGTGCAGGGTAGACAGGTGGGCTAAAGGCATGACTATGAGCTCTTAGGTATGGAAGGAAAACTATAGTTAGAGAGGCAGAAGAATTGCCCTGAGGGGAAGATTCCAGGAGCAGAAAACTGAAAGCTGGAGTGCTTGGAGGAAGAAAAGCTAGCCTAGGATGCTAGAGGTGGAGGTGATAGAGATGAGGTGATGGAGATGGAAGTGGAGCCCTTAGAGGTAGAGGTGCAGGTGGTGGGGGTAGTGAAAATGGTGGAGGTGGAGATGGTGGAGGTAGAGGCAGTAGAGGTGGAGATGATGGAGGTGTGGAGATGCTGGAGCTGGAGATGATGGAGGTGTGGAGATGCTGGAGCTGGAGATGAAGATGGTGGAGGTGGTAGAGGTGGAGATGATGGAGGTGTGGAGATGCTGGAGCTGGAGATGAAGATGGTGGAGGTGGTAGAGGTAGAGATGATGGAGGTGGTGGAGCTGAAGGTGGTAGAGGTGAAGATGATAGTGTTGGAGGTACAGGTAGTGGTGTTAGAAGTGGAGATGGAAGCCGAGCGTGGTGGCACACTCTTGTAATCCCAGTACTTGGGAGGCTGAGACCGGAGGATCCGGGTTCGCGGCCAGCCTCAGCTACTTAGGCCCTCCGCAACTTAGTGAGATCCTGTTTCAAAATAAAGAATAAAAAAATAGGGCTGGGGGTGTAGCTCGGAGGTAAAATGCCCCTGGGTCCAATCCCCAGTACTGCAAAAAAAAAAAAGGTGGTGGCAGTGGTAGAGTTAGAGATAATGGAGGAGGTGGAGATGGTGAAGATGGTGGTGTTGGAAGTAATGATGGTAGAGGTAGAGGTGATGGAGGTGGTAGAGGTCGTACAGGTGGAGGTAGTGGTGTTGGAGGTAGAGATGGAGGTAGTAGAGATGGAGATGATAGAGGTGGTGGAGGTAGTAGAGGTGGAGGTAGTGGTGTTGGAGGTAGAGATGGTGGAGGTGGTAGAGGTGGAAATGATGGAGGTGGTAGAATTGGAAATTATAAAGGTAGAGGTGTCAGTGTTGTAGATGGTGGTGTTGGAGTTTGAGGTGGTAGAAGTCTAGGTGGTGGTAGTGGTGGTGATGGTGGAGGTGGAGATGATGGAGGTGGTAGAGGTGAAGCTGGAGATGATGGCAGTGGAGGTGGTGGTGTTGGAAGTGGAGATGATGGAGGTACATGTGGTAGAGGTAGAGATGATGAGGTGATAAAGGTGGCGATGATGAAGATGGTGGTATTAGAGGTGGAGATGGTGGAGGTAGATGTGGTAGTGGTATTGGAGGTGGAGATGATGAAAGTGGTGGAAGTGGAGATAGTGGAAGTAGAGGTAGTGGAGGTGGTAGAGGTAGAGATGTAGATGATGGAGGTGGTAGAGGTGGAAATGGTGAAAATGGTGGTGTTGGAGGTGGAGGTGGTGGAGGTGGTGGTTGGAGATGGTGGTGTTGGAAGTGGAGGTGGAGATGATAGAGGTGATGGAGGTGGAGATGGTGGTGTTGGAGGTGGAGGTGGTGGAGGTGGAGATGACGAAGGTATTAGAGATGGAGATGGAGATGGTGGTGTTGGAGGTGAAGGTAGTGGTGGTGGAAATGGTGGGGGGTGTTGGAGGAGGAGGTGGAGATGATGGAGGTGGTGGAGCTGAAGCTGGAGGTGATAGAGGTAGAGATGGTGGTATTAGAGGTGAAGGTGGTGGTGGTGGAGATGGTGGGGGTGGTGGGGGTGGTGGTAGAGGTGGAGGTGGAGATGGTGGAGATGGAGATGGTGTTGAAGGTGGAGGTGTGGAGGTGGAAGTGGTGGAGATGATGGGGGTAGAGGTGGTAGAGATGGAGATGATGGAGGTGGTAGAGGTGCAGATGGTGGGGATAGAAGTGGTGGAGGTGGTGGAGGTGGAGATGACAGAGGTGATGGAGGTGGAGATAGTGGTGTTGGAGGTGGAGGTGGTGGGGGTGGTAGTGTTGACATGGTGGTGTTGGCGGTGAAGGTGGTGGTGGAGATGGTGGGGTGGTGGTGATGGAGATGGAAGTGGTGGAGGTACAGATGATGGAGATGGAGATGATGGAGGTGGTGGAGGTGCAGATGGTGGGGTTAAGGTGGTAGAGGTGGAGATGGTGGAAGTGCAGATGGTGGAGTTGGAGATGATGGAGGTGGTAGAGGTGCAGATGGTGGGGTTAAGGTGGTAGAGGTGGAGATGATGGAGGTGGTGGAGATGGAGATGGTGGAGGTAGAGATGGTGGTGTTGGAAGCGGAGGTGGTAGAGATAGAGATAATGGAGGTGTTGATGGTGGAGATGGTGGAGGTAGAGATGGTGGTGTTGGAAGTGGAGGTGGTAGAGATAGAGATAATGGAGGTGTTGATGGTGGAGATGGCGGGGGTGATGGTGTTGGAGATGGTGGTGGAGATGATAGTGGTTGAGATATGCATGCATGCACGTGTGTGTTTACATGTGTACATGTAGCCATGACTGCATACCATGAGATGCCTGGCTCTACACGTGTGCTTGATGAGCCAGTGTCGTCCTGGTAGGGAACTGCAGACCTAGCAGAGACTGTCCAGTTGAGTCATGGCCTGAGAGCCTGCGGGCCTCTGTGGCCACGTTCCCGCCAAGAAACCCCTTGGAGGAGGCTGCAGCAGCTGCAGGGCGCCCTCTGTCTCCCTAGGAGGGACTGCTGGAACATGACCTCCCACTGTTCCACTTCCCTCTGCTCTGCTGGGCTTCGCCTCACCCTGGAGTCTGTGTTATCTACACACAGAAGGCTGCTTGTCCAGAGCAGACTGGCCCACCTGCGTGCACGCAGCAAAGGCATGCTAGGCACCAAGGAGGTGCCGGGCCCCGTCCCAGGCACGAGGGGCTCAGCAGGAAACAGGACAGACCCTGCCACCATCCTCTGGGGCTGGCCATCTGGTAGGGGACAGTCAAGTGAGCAGTCTTCACTGGCTGAGGTGCGCACTTGGCAGGAAACATGTCCGATGACATAATGGACAGAGCTGGAGAGCTGACAGTTTAGCAAGGAGCCCAAGAAAGAGTGTCCAGGCAGAGGGAGCTGTACCTGCAAAGGCCCTGTGGCACAAGAGAGGAAACTCCTCTGGCCAGGGGCTGAAGATGATCCAGAGCACAATAGCAGCCTCCCCAGCAATGACCACTGAGCACCTTGGGCTGGACACAGCCACCGCCGGCTCAGGGACCCCCCACCAAGGGAGCTACAACTCATCTCCAGAAACCCGGAGGCCGCTCTGCACTCCTGTCTTCTCTCAAACCCCACGTCAGCCCACCAGTCAACTGGAGGGTCCAGGATCCCAATTCCCCGGTCCCCTCCATCTCCACCTGACCCAGGTGTCCCCAGCTCACAGCTGATTGCTCCAGACTTCTCCACCGGTGCCGGCACAGGCCTGCGGTTTAGAGGACAGACTTCCAGAATGTGGCTCACCGGGTGACCGAGGCAGGCTGACTTCACCTCTCCAAACCTCAGTCTCCACAGTCGTCACCTGTGACTAATGACAGCAACAACCTCACAGGATTCGGGGGCAAGAATTAAGGACATAAGTCCATGTGAAATCCCTTACCCGAGACCTCATTGGGACACCACTGGGACACCAAAGCTCTGACACTGATCCCTGCACTGGGACACGACCCAGGGCTACTGCTCAGGGCCATGTGCTTCGGCTCCTGTACCCACAGCACTCAGAGGGCCCTTCCTGGATGTCCCTGGACCTCAGCCATCCACAGTCTGGCTCTAGTGCAGGGCCTTGTCCCTGAAGCCCCAGCCTTTCCCCAGGGACTGGACCAGTCGCCACATCCCGAAGAGTAAGGTCCACACCCCCGCCCTGCAAAGCACAAGTCAGCCGATGTCACACAAAGCCGAGGGCCGGCACGAGAGGCCAGGTGGCCCCTCCTCGACCGCCACTCTCCAGGTGCGCGGCTCATCCGCAGTAATCACGGGGTAACGCAAGCAGGCTTTTCAAATACTACGCTCATTTAATTCAGCACAGGAGAAATGAAGGGAACACACAGTCTGTATGAGCAACTCAAATCAAAAATAAATGAGGCAAAAGGCGTCTCCAAAAATAGTGCAGCATTAGAGGCAGCAGCCTGCGTGGCGGGGCCAGCTGTCCTCAGCTCTCTGCTGGCGACGAGCAGCGTCGCAGAGAGCGGCTAGGAAGATGTCTTTATACCATTTACTCCGGAAGAGATTAATCAGGCCCACGATGCAAGGATAAACCGGAGTTGCTAGCAAAGTAAAAACAGGGCACAGAGGGCAAGGCCTCTGCACTCTCTCATCCCGTCGCCCCGCCAAGCTCGGCCAGCAGGCAGCATGGGGGTCACCTGGCCAGGAAGCTCCCCTCCACTTCCGGGCTCAGAATGCCCCCACAGAAGGACATGACAGGGCTGTGGCTTGGGCACACGTGGAGCCTCAGCTGCCAGATGAACAGAGCAACGGGTGTCGTGGCTGTCGTGAAGGTCTGCACTTCTGTCTCAATTTCATGACCATGCATATCACTCTTTTTTTTTTAAGTGATAGATCAGGGACCTGCAAATTACACCCCAAGGGCCAAAATCAGCCCACCACTTGTTTTTGTAAATAAAATTTTCTTGGAAAACAGCTACCTCTTTTATGTACGTATCGTCTCTGGCCGCTGTTGCATCCAGAGTTGGGTAGCTGCAACGGAGACCGTCTAGCCGCAAAGCCAACAACATCACTCTCCAGCCCCTCGCTGCAGATGCCGGCCATCCCTGCTCACAGATGGTTTTTGATCATATGATGCTTGCGCAATCCAGGGAAGCTCAGTCCAGTGATGGTGACTACCAAGATTAGAGGTTTTGTTTGGTATTGTTTCTAGTATGCTGGTGTTGATTTGGGGGCTTTAAGAAACATTTTTTTTTAATTCTGCAATAATTCAAAGAATATGTTTTAGCCAGGACGTTTAGTCACATGATTAGCTTCAAACCCCACCATATGGGAAAGCACATACATTCCAGCCCTGAACACCCACCTGCCGCCTGCAGACGACTTCAGCTGTCTGAGTGAAGGCAGGGTCCTCTGGGCCACCTGCTAGGCCAGCCTCCCACCTCTGTTCCCCAGACATCTGAGCAGATGGGGCTCCGCTGGGCTGGGCCGGGAGAGGGGGTCCCTTTCCCTGCGATGCACTGATGTTATCTCAGCTGTCCCTCGACTTCCGTGAGTCACTGCGGAGCTATTTCAAACCTCAGACCATAGCAACGCGTCTACCCCTCTGGGACAACGGGCCCTTCAAGGGAGGGGATCCTTTCGACAGACCATGGAGCCAAGTACAGAATTAGATTCGGCCTTTTTCCTTGGCCTATCTTGAATGTCGGAAAATTTTGCATAACACGTCACTGGGCACATGTCTGCCCAAAACAAGGCAGGGAGCTTTTAAACTGTGAAGGTCCGCTCACACACAGTGTGACTCGGGTGGGGGCCGAGGACAGAGTGATGGAGACACTGCTGAACACATACCAACAGGAGACCCCAGCAGACTGCTGTGCAACCCCTCCAGGCAGAATCCACCCAGCATTGAATGGATCGTCTACATTTGCCCTCCTCCCCCGGAGTGGAGTTTGGAACGGGGCTGGGTCAAATGCTACCAATCACGCCACCGCTGAAATAGGTCTGCCTTCTGGGTATCAGTTATTACAGTGGATTAGCGTGTCAAATCCCCAGGAGAGGAGGTTATGGTCTCATAAAAGAAAAACTCAATCTGGGGCCAGCTGAAAGTCCACAGACCACCTAAGATTCAGCCGAACACACAGGATGAACAAAATACCAATAGCCAAGTGTATGCAGGGAGATAGCGCCGAGAACCGTGCGTAGGTCAGCTCACTTCATTGAAATACCATCCGAACAGAGGTAAAGTCCTGGAGTCAGGCCCAGAGACCGAGGACAGGTTCATGGGGCTGAGGACATGGGTGCAGGACAGGAGGCATGTGTGTTCGGCAAGGGTGTGTGTAAAGCAGGCGGGGAAGCTTCAGTGTCTGGAAGTGAGGCTCAGTCTTCTAAAAGGCTGTGTTCCCGGGGGAGGTGTTATCCTAGACAGGGGACCAGCAGATTTTTTTCTGTAGAATACCAGATAGTAAATGTTTCAAGCTTCCAGGCAATACAGTCTCTGTGTGACTTGAGAATGTCCCTGACTTTCAATTGTTCAACATAGGATTTTTTAACTTCACAGCAGGTTTGTCCAATACTCCTAAGGCATGCATCTCGATTTATGTTGGGTTTGTCAGTTCACAGCCCCTTCGTAAGTCCAGCTGCATCTGGACTCGCCTCTGCCATTGTAGCATAGAAGCAGCCGTGGACAGTGCCAAGAGGCATTGTGGACTGAAAGCTTGTGTCCCTCAGAGCCATATGCTGAAGCCCCGACTCCCAGTGTGATGGCATTCAGAGACGGGGCTTTTGCGGGGGTCATTAGGGTTAGATGAGGTCTTACAAGGTGGAGCCCATGGTGGGACTTGTGTCTTTTTAAGAAAAGGAAGCACTGGGCTTGGTGGTGCATGCCTGTAATCCTAGTACTTGGGAGGCTGAGACAAGACGATTGCAGGTTCAAAGCCAGCCTTGGCAACTTAGCAAGGCTCTCAGCAACCTAGTGAGACCCTGTTTCCAAATAAGAAATAAAATAGGGCTGGGGTTGTAGCTTGGAGGTAGAATGCTTCTGGATTCAATCCCCAGTACCACAAGAGAAAGGTGGAAGGAAGGAAGGAAGGAAGGAAGGAAGGGAGGGAGGGAGGAAGGAAGCCAGACACAGTGGCACACAGCTGTAATCCCAGTACTTGGAATGCTGAGACAGGAGAATCGTAGATGGAGGACAGCCTCAGCAACTTAGCAAGACCCTATTTCAAAATAAGAAGTGCAGGGGTATAGCTCAGAGGTAGAATATCTCTGGGTTCAATCCCTAGTACAGAGAGAGAAGTGGGGGAGAAGGAGAAGAGGAGAAGGAAGAGAAGGAGGAGAAGAAGGAGAATGAGGAGGAGGAGGAGGAGGAGGAGGAGGAGGAGGAGGAGGAAAAAGAAGAAGAAAGAAGGAAGAAGAAGGAGGAGGAGGAAGAAGAAGAAAAAGAAAGAAAGAAAGAAAGAAGGAAGAAGAAGAAGGAGGAGGAGGAGGAAGAGGAGGAGGAGGAGGAGGAGAAGGAGGAGGAGGAGGAGGAGGAGGGAAGAAGGAGGAGGAGAAGAAGAAGAAAGAGGAGAGAGAAAGACTGACTTTAGAGCTGCTCTCAGCCCTGGGAGGACCCAGCAAGGAGACCACCCACGAGCCCAGGAGAGGGTCCTCACCAGGAACTGCATCTGGTGGCACCCTGTTCTTGATCTCACACTTCCAGCCTCCAGAACTGTGAGACGGAAATACCTGCTGTGCAAGTCACCCAGTCTCTGGTATCCTGTTCCTGCAGCCCAAGCTAAGACAAGGTAGCATGGCTGTGTGCCTCCTGACCCTCATTTATGAACACAGAGGTTTGAATTGTATATAATTTTCATGAGTCAGGAAATCGTCTTCTTTTGGTTTTCTTCCTACCCTTTAAAAATGTTTCTGGGCGTAGTGGAACATGCCTGTAATCCCAGTACTTGGGAGACTGATGTAGGAGGATCACAGGTTGGAGGCCAGCACGCAGTAACTTAGCAGGACCCTGTTTCGAAATAAAAAATAAAAAGGGCTGGGGGGCGTAGCTCAGTGGTAGAGCGCCCCTCAATCCCCAGTACCACCAAAAAAAATGTAGAAACCACTCTTGCCAAAGGGCTGTACAGACACAGGCCACGGGCTGGATGTGGTCCTTGGGCCACCGCAGTTTGCGTCCCTGTCCCAGAGCAAGGACCACTTGCTGCCGACCAGACAACATATGATACTGGCACCCAGAAGGCCACCTCCATCATTGTAGGAATCACCTTTCAGAGAGGGCGGCCCGGGAGTTGATGTCCAAGAAAGGCCATATGGGATGCTGACCGGGCGAGTGCCAGGCTCTGGAATCAGAAGCTAGAGCCTCAGGCGCCTGCTCTCCACTCGCCAGCTAGCCGGCCTCGGCCTCAGCATCCTCCCGTGGCAGGCACGGTTCCTGAGCCCGCCTTTAAGGTTTTGTAAGCATAACTCTCAGGGGACGTGCGGCCCTCACGGTGCCGCCCTAGGGGAACAGGAGTTACACCAGAGCATATGTATTCAGCACTTGCTCCTCCACCTAGAAGCCAAAAGGAGAGTTGGCATGAGAGGTCTCGGCTTAGCAGGAGATTTCTAATGATCCCAGGACCAGCCTGACACCTGATCTTGTTCTGTGGTCGACTTGGGGGGACAGCATGGTTCATCCATGAGGTGGCTTGTGTCACCTCGACCTGCGGGCCGCCACCTCCTGCCCCGTCCAGCTGCAATGCCCCCAGAAACACTCCTGTCAAAAATGGAGCAGGCCAGGTGTGGTGGTGCACGCTTGTAATCCCAGTACTTTGGGAGGCGGAGACCGGAGGATCCGGGTTCGTGGCCAGCCTCAGCTCTTTCTCTCTCTCTCTTTCTCTCCCTGTCTCTCTCTCTCTCTCTCTCTCTACCTAGTGAGGCCCTCCGCAACTTCGTGAGACCCGGTTTCAAAATAAAGGATAAAAAAATAGGGCTGGGAGCCGGGCGTGGTGGCGCACACTTGTAATTCCAGTACTTTGGGAGGCAGAGACCGGAGGATCCGGGTTCAAGGCCAGCCTCAGCTCTCTCTCTCTCTCTCTCTCTCTCTCCCTGTCTCTCTC
>PVJS01041864.1:0-17771 GCA_004027185.1 Glis glis
CAAAAAAAAAAAAAAAAAAAAAGAAAAATCCCAGAACATGATCTAAATATAAATCTGAACTAATTTCTTTAGTTTGTCAAAACAGAACTTCTTTGTAACTCAATGTCCACGGATATATTTCTTAGTTCAAATATTTTCAAGTATTTGTGAATTACAAAACAGTTTTTTTTTGTATCTGGGCTTTTAATAAAAACCATCACCATTTACTCTGTATAACACTGAAGATACAAGGATAGTTAAACCCACTGGGAATTCTCCCCATGTGTGATTAATAAATCTGAAGAGGACAGCTCTTTTAGATAATTGATTCTAGTCCTTCAAAATGCAAAGCAATGTTTACACTCTATTCAATTCCCCAGTTTCTTCTAGTAACTTTGCTCTAAAAGTACTTCTTTAAAATGGTCAATGTGCAATGTGTGCATGTATGATGTTCATACCCTGACATATATCAAAATGTATAATTATAATTTACAATGCACCAATAAATGAACATAAAAAGTTAAAAAAAATAAAATAAAATGGTCAAATTAAGAAGACAGGTAAGACATGACTGGTTTGCCTTCAATAACATTGCAGTTACTCACATCTGCTGTATTCATGGGATGTTCCTTCTTTTGATTAAATTTTTTGTTTGGGTGTTTTTGTTTTGTTTTCAAGATATGGAGAAATCTTTAATGGTGTAACATTGAGACTGTACTTCTGTAACTTCATATTTCTTCCCAAGTCAGATTATGTCAACTCTTTATTACATTCAGTGATTAACCAAAGGACATAAATAACTAAAACTAAACCTACTGTCTTTGTAATGTCTCCTTTTCCCATTATCATTGGGCTAATTTTATGTTCAAACCTCAAATTATCTGCAAAAGAAAACTGAAGTCAGGATCTGGGTAAATATTTTCAGGGTTTGACATTCAATGGTCTTTTCTAAAATTTTAGAGAAGTTACCCAAGTAGTATTTTCAAACATTTTAATTTGTAATTAAAAAATCAACACAATAAAAAGAAGAAAGCACTATTTTAACCCTGCAAACATTTATGTAAAGACAGCTGTACCTTAATTATTTATCCAGTCCTGTGCAGTCTTTCCTGACTTGTTTGGAATGGCAGGCCCCGGGAACAGAGTTGACTTATTTGAACCTTTGGAAATCTAGACAATGATTTAAAGACCAGTGGGAGTGAACGAGACAAGCCAATCACCACCACCACCTCCCCCAGCCCTTTCCTCTCTTCAACTTGCGTCAGCTTTTTTTTAAAAAAAGAGAGACGCAAACTCAGTTCACTGTTGTTCGTTTGGATTAAACATTGGTCACACCAATTTCTATTTGCTTTTAGAATTTTGGCTTTAACACAACAAAATATGCCCAGCAAGTTTTGCTGTGGTGATGTTCTGTACCAAGATCCTAGAGGTTGGTTGACTGGTAAAGCAAGAAATGTTCATTCTTCAGGAGGTTATGAATTGAAGTGATTAAGTCAGATTGTCTAATGAAATATCATACTCAGAAGGTACAGAAAATATTGATTACATCTTGGAAGAGTTATTTGCTTTAGAATTGTTGACCTGTTTCAGAGGAAATTGCTACAGAATGACAGGCACTTCCAAATGGTACGAAGTGATTCAAGGTGTGGGGAGGCTGGGAAGCATAGGCCATCATCAGCCATGGGACCACTTCATAGGCAGTGTGATGAGTCAGCGAAAGGCTGCTTGGTGTTTCTCAAGAATTTCCAAATGGATATTTTTCTCCTCTTAAAAAAAAAACCCTACTTAGCTCTCTCTCCACATATCCAAAGGGGAGTTAAAATATGTTGGCAAATAATCTATTCTGCTATGGAAATTTGTAAACTAGACGCTATTCTGAAAATGAGGTGAGAAAAAAAGATTAGAAATCCATCTAAAATGAAGGATTCTTTGCCTTTTAAATATTTAGGACATGAATGAACAATCTGATAACCAATCAAAAACAATGCTAGATTACCATGGTTATGGTCAATTTCTATTTCCATAGAGGAAACTACATGTTCTTTGATTAAGAAATCCTTAAGTGGATGCAATACATTAAACAATAAACAAAATGTCTAGTTACCCCTCCTTTTCAAATTGTGCCTGCTTGGTCTATGAACTATAGAGTGTGTATTTACTTTTACTTGTCTCGTAGCCAGTTCTGTTTTTAGAGTTATCTGATAGTTTTTGTCTTTTCTCAGAAGAGAATTATTATGGTCTGGAGAAAAGAATGATAGCAACAAATATACTAACTTTAATTTCAGAGAAAGCTAAAAAATATTCCTCTTCCAATGACTGTTTCCAACTTCCATTGATGTTATCTACACATGTGAAATTGCCAATCTCTCAAGATCATGTACGGGGAAGGGGAGGGAGGGATGGGAGCTGAGGGAAGCTCACCAAAGTGCAATAAAAGTCTCTATAAAAAATTACTGTTCTCATCACTTAGTTGTGATCTTTCCAATTTAAGATTTCACTCTGTTTGCAAAACTACCTGATAAGTATGAGATTAAACAAGCAAAGATCTGCAGTAATTTTTAGAAAATTAAAGACTTCCATTCCAGCAAAATTTCATTTAATGGGGGGGGGGTCAACTGAACAAGAATGGATATATTCCAATATGTGAATTTTATTCTATAATATCTTCATATTTTTTTTTGCAGTACTGGGGATTGAACCCAGGGGCGTTCTACCTCTGCGCCTCACTAAGTAGAGAGAAAGAGAGAGAGAGAGAGAGAGAGAGAGAGAGAGAGAGCTGAGGCTGGCCGCGAACCCAGATCCTCTGGTCTCCGCCTCCCAAAGTACTGGGATTACAAGCGTGCGCCACCACGCCCGGCTCAATATCTTCATATTAAATAGGGAGGAGATAAATGCATAAATACTTAGAAAGTTTTGCCTCTTTTAAAATTTTAAGATTTAGCTTCCTTGTTATTCTGATCTTCAAGTACAATAAATAATTATAATAAATTAGCGTGCTAGATTAAAATTAAAATTACACATAAGAGATTTCTGTGAAGGGTCTCGTATTTCTTTTGGACCTACTCTACACAGCAAAATTCTTTTATCACAAAACTTTCTTAACAGTGGATTAAAAATCAGATATATGCACATGAAAACTAATTTGGCAAAAGCTAAATTAATTCAAATAACTAAGATACTCCTTTGTTGTTAGATTATTTTTTATCCTAGATCATTTTGACATGCTCAGACATGGCCAAAATTAATGAAGAAACGTCCAATCTGGTCTTCACAAACCTCACAATAATTTTCCATAAGGGAAACAGACTCGAACATGATAATTTAATGCCCTGAATATTTCTTAAAATCATCCCATGATTTAATTCCACATATATTTGGTTAATAGATTTATGCTCTTTTGAATTTTAAAACACAGCAAATGCAACCTACTCAGTCAGACTCTGATTTGGTTTAAGTATCACTATAGAAGCTGGGCGTAGTGGCACACACTTGTAATCCCAGTACTTGGGAGGCTGAGACAGGAGGATCGCAGGTTCACAACCACCCTCAGCCACTTAGTGAAGCCTCTGCAACTTAGTGAGACCTCGTTTCAATATTAAGAATAAAAAATAGGGCTGGAGGTTCAGCTCCGAGGTAGAATGCCCTTGGGTTCAATCTCCAGTTCAAAAAAAACAAAAACAAAAACAAGCAAACAAACAAAAAATGCTAGGTGTGGTGTCATATGCTTGTAATCTCAGTACTTGGGAGGCAGAGATAGGAGGATTACAGGTTCGAGCCTAGCCTCAGCAACTTAGAGAAGACCCTATTTCAAAAGTAAAAAATAAAAAGGACTGGGGTTGTAGCTCAGAGGGAATGTCCCTGAGTTCAACCCCTAGAACTGCAAAATAAATAATTAATTAAATAACATGAATAAAATAAAAAAAACCAAATAGGTAGTGAATCATGAAGCAACTCTGAGCAATTAATGACAAACAATTTACCTGATCCTTCATAAGAGAAATTCAAATAAATGCCACCACAAATAGTGTGTAAGACTTGGACTTGTGTGTGCATAGGGCTAGGCACTGAGGAATAAGAGGTGTTCACATGAAGCGATACTAGACTCCCAGACTACGGCAGAGTGGATGCCCGCCTAACTGCACAGTATGCTCCAGGCCCCTAGCAGATGAAGAGTCCCGATGCAGGAAGCCACCCCAGAAGGTTTCAGGGAGCTTATGTCTGAAGCTTAAGCCGGTCTTTGAAAGTTCACGTGAGATTCCAGTAGGCAGAAAGGAAAGGAAAAACATCATGCAAAGACGCTAAAAGCAAATTTTGGTAACAGTGAGAGTCGTTCTGTATGCAGTGAAGACTTTCTGAAACAAAATAGAATAGAATGGAATAATCCAGACTGAAAATGACATTAAATCTAGGGGGCTCAGGCGTCCCTCCCTCCCTCCTTCCCTTCCCTCCCCTCCCCTCCCTCTCCTCCTTTCCCTCCATCCCTCCCTCCTTCTTTCCCTCCTTCCTTTCCTTCTTTCTTTTCTTTTGATGCTGGGGATGGAACCCAGGGGCATTCTACCTCCATGCCATACCCCCAGCACTTTATTTTTTTGTTTTGAAACAGGGTCTCACTAGGTTACTGAGAGCCTCCTATATTTCTGAAGCTGTCCTTGGAACCTGTGACCCTCTTGTCTCTGCCTCCCAAGTACTGGAATTACAGGCGTGTACCACCACTGGCTCTGGAACTCACATATTCAGTAATGAGGATCTTTTGAAAGTTTCTGAAGACAATTATGAAACAAGTGGGGCAGGGATGCAGGAGAGAGGATGGGTGGAGGGAGATGAGGAGGACGGGGAAGAGGTTGACTGACGCTTTGGGTTTGGTGATACTTGCCAGTCTGAGAATGATAGCTGAAGGAAATGTAGACAGAATTTAAATTTGGGTCAATGAGAATTTGACACTTTTTCTTGTGTCACTACTTCTTCCTATCACTTGCTGTAGCCTACAATACATGCTATGAATCTAATGTGATCATTTTATGAGAAACAAAAATTTGTCTGAAAATCCTCATTTTTCTTATTTAGAGAAAGAGAACAAGTGGTGATAATTCATCCACTTCAGCACCTTTCTCTCAATGTCTGGTTATCAACTTCAAATAGTATAGAGAAGGTCCTACAATGTACATTCCAAAATAATGTTATCTATTCAAAGCATAAAACTGTTAGGCACAGTGGTACACACCTGTAATCCCAGTACCTTGGAGGCTGAGACAGGAGAATTGCAGGTTCCAGGCCAGCCTCAGCAACTTAGTGAGATCCTCAGCAACTTAGCAAGATCCTGTTTCAAAACAAAACAAACAAAAAACAACAGCTGGAGGTGTAGAATGCCCCTGGGTTCAATCTCCAGTCCCCCAGTGCCAACCTCCCATACAGATGCAGAGTGATTTAGGTTACCTATGCACTTACCTATGCATTGAATTAGAATTTTTCTCACTCATATTTAAAATCACTGGTCATCCTGCTTAAAATTCCTACCTTCAGCAGCAATGTCCTCAAAGAGAAACCGGTACCTGGATCAAGTTAAAGTTAGTCAACAATTAAAAAAAAAAAATCCTTAGTCAGATCATCATGGCATTTTGCAATGGTGCTAGAAAAGATAACCTCTTGTTCTCATCTTGACTGTCCCCAAATCGCTAATTTTAGTCATGGGACAAAATAATACTTGGAAATAGAAAATCCGGTTACAGCCAAATGGGAAGAAAACATGTAGAAACAGTAGCAAGGTAGAAACCAAATTAACTAGTTTTTAGTAATTTTATGCTGCCTTTATTTCTGTAGTTGCTTGCTTTGCCCTCATTTTAAATTCCCTTTACGTCACCTACTATTTCTTTCGCTTCTGTTTCTTTTTAACTTTCCTATATTGTACTTTTACGGTGCCTTATTCTCCAAGAAGAGTTACCCTTTATCATTCTCAGCCCTTAGATTTATGAACTCAAATCTAGTAAAGTAGATAAAGTCCCTAGACTCCATGTCTGTTGTCATTCTGTAAGCAATGTTTGTGCTTTGAAATATGGACACTTACATTAATCCCACTGGCTTTGGTAGTATTGTAGGTAAATGTCTATCTGATACAACCGGCCTTTTCTAAAACATGGAAGGCACTTGTAGAACTGCTGTTAGAGACAACATTTTGAATACTTCTTTTTGACATAGGATTTACCATCTGCCTTTGGCTTCCAGGCGTAGAGTGTTGAAGAGAATTTTAGATCTTTTGTGATGTCACAGCTTAGGCACTCCAAATTCTTTATCTTATCTCTTTTTAAACTATTGATTCATGCAAAAGAAGAAAATCCATAGATAAATATTACAGAAACTTCCCTAAATTATTCCAACAGCAGAGTTTCATACATGTGTTCTCCGTTCTCTGCAACACTCGCAGGGTGGTGAAAGCTTGCATATACTGTGGGGATGTCTTTTCATGGTTCTGCAATTATTCATCTCAATTTATGGGATTAAAAAATAAGAAGGAAGCCAGGCATGATGTGCAGGCCTGTAATCCTAGTGCTTGAGAGGCTGAGACAGGAGGATCTCAGGTTCAAGGCCAGCCCCCGTAAAGTAGGGACTCTCAGCATCCTAGCAAGATTCTGTTTCAAAACAAAGGGCTCAGGGTATGGCTTAGAGGGAGAATGCCCCTGGGTTCAATCCCTAGTACCATGAAAAAAAAAAAAAAAAAGAAGAAGTCAAAGAACACAAAATTGAACAGTACCCACCAAAGAACCACATATTAAGTCAATTGCAAGAAGAACAGTTTAATAATTATCTAATTCCCCTGCAGTAGAATCTTTGAGATGTCCACAGAAGCTTGGGTCACTTCTATTTATTTTTTTTAACTGGGGATTGGACCCAGGGACATTCTACGTCTGAGCTAAAGCCCCAGCCTTTTTTATTTTTTTTATTTTAAAACAGGTTCTTGCTAAGTTGCTGAGGCTGGCCTTGAACTTGTGATCCTCCTGTCTCAGCCACCCAAGTACTGGAATTACAGGTGTGTGCCAACCCACCAGATTTTATTTAATTTTTTAAAAATCTAAAATAGGATTTCTAAACTGTAGTGTATTTTAAAGTTTTCGTTTGAGATTTAGAATTTCTGTACATGACTTAAGCTGTCCTCACACATAATTTTCACAGACCTTGTTATATCCTTCCTTACCAGAACATATCTGCTTAGGCAGAAACCAGGAATGAGCCTATGATACTTCTGTCTACATCAATGGCTTCCCCCCCCTTTTTTGTGGTACTGGGGATGAACCCAGGGATACTCTACCACTGAGCTGCACCCCCAGCCCTTTTTATTTTGAAACAGGGTCTCACTAAGTTGCTTAGGCTGGCTTTAAACCTGTGATCTTCCTGACTCAGCCTCCCAAGTATAGGGATTATTGACATGCAGCATTACACCTGCCTACATCAATGCTTTTAAAATAAGATCTTAACACATGTATGCTACTAATGACTATATGATAGCCATAACTGATGAAACCTTAAAAAAAAACAAATTTAAGATCCTCCCAAATATGAAGCCCCAAAGGGCTGCTTATCCCAGGCTACGGTAAATGCAGTGGTCCATGAGTTCTGAGGAAATTGTCTGTGACATGCCTCTCTACCCAATCTAAACCACCTCTGTAGTTATATAATGGTGCATTTGGAAACCGTTTGAATAGCCAACTACTGTGTTGCAAAATTACAAAACAAGTTTGGTGCCAGTTGACAAATTTACTGACTTTTCCATAGACCTAAATAGAAAATTGCATTTCGCTTCAGTTGCCCCCCCCCAAAAATGTGGTTAGCCCATGACCATGATGTTATTCTCCTTTGAAATGGATCCTTCTGGTTCATATCGTTTCTTGATCCCACATTGAAATGATGCAAAGAAAAGGGTCATAAGCCCATTCCATGCTTCTGCCTAAGCAGATATATTATGGTGGAGAAGGATAACACAATCTGTGAAACTTATGGGATAATTACAATTTAATACTGTACTGAAATTCTAAATGTTAAATTAGAGCTCATAAAAGCTTGCTTTAAAGAATAATTCCCAGCCTTTAAGATGCCTACTAGAGAAAAATAGCATGGCTATGAGATGTATAATTATACTGGTAATTATAGTGACATGTCCTAAACAGCTTAAAGCACCTTGTCAATTTCAGTTGTTCATACTGAATGTAATACGAATACAGTGCTGGGTTGAGTCGACTGCCTTTCTAATGAATTGCAACTGGTGGTTTATAAAATTGCATTCTTCTGGGGTCACAATATATTAATTCTCATTGCTCTCGTTCATATCCCCACCCGTCCTCTTTCTTTAAAAATCAAATTTCATACCAGAGCAATTTTGATTTTGTAACTTCATTAGTGATTGGACTTTGCAGGCCTGCTGTCATCTGGCTTGAATTTGAACTCTGTAACCCAATAAGCTGCTATTGAGTAACTAGACTGGGATCCCTTGGCAGGGCTTTTAAGAGAAGGGCCTATCCTAGATGGCGATAGCACAGTTTGTAAAAGAATCAGCATCCCTACAACCAAAGATACGCGCAGGCTGGTCTTTTTAGCATCCTATTTGGAATGCTGAAATAAGGAATGCTTGCTCACCAGAAAGCATTCTTTAAAGGAATCTGAGCAGAGAGAATTCACTTTCCAGTGAATTCGGGACTTCCTGAGTCAGGTCTCCTCGGTAGAGGAGAGGACAGCTTTCTGTGCAGGGAGCTCACTTCTCCGGCTAGGCTCCAAGCATCTCCTGGGTGGGGTCCTGGCTGAGCTAGAGCTCGTCATAGGGCTACTTGTTGGCTGATGTGCTTGTTCTTTGGTATAAGAGTTGGCAATGCCCCCCGCCCCTGGCAACATTAGCTCAACTTTTGTGCTTTATGAGTTGCTCTAGTTGGAAATTATAATTCCTAGAGGGCTGGGTATAAAAATGGTAGCACCAGTCTTCTTTTAAATATAGCAAAGCTGACTCGGAAAAAAATAAATGTCTTGACCTTATTCAGTGGGGCAGCAGTAGAAGGGAGACATTTAGGCAGATGATATATTTAGGTTTGAGGACAGATTCAAGGTATGTCTAGACAGCCAATTTAAATTAGTTAAAAACAATCTGTCTTGTTTGTTTACCTTGATTAATATTAGACTATGTCTAGTTCATAGGAAGTACTGTATAAATGTTGAGTGAATAAAAGTCTTTATTAAAAACACTGACTCAATGTGTGCATCCAAAACCTTTCTTTAGAACTTATTTAGGAAGTTGCAAGGAGAGACATTCTAATAATTACTCTAGTTGATGGGTCCTGTCATATTAAAATGCAGTAGATCCTTTATATACTCAGATCCAATTGTGGAAGGGTAAATGCTCATGCTACATACAAAGGAACCATTAGTTTCTTTAGAGAGGGCTGCCTTCCTGGAATATTGAGCAGTCATTACAAATCATGTGTTCAAAGAATAATAAGGACATGGGAAGTTATAAGTTGTAAAAGGCAGAAACCAAAATCTAATAATAATATGATCCTATGTTGTTTTAAAATTATATATATGCAATATATAAAAATATATATAAAGGAAAAGTGTCTGAAATAACAAACATCAAAAATATTAATAGTGATTATTTCCAGATTGTAGAAAGGTAGATAATCTTTTTCTCATCTGTATTTGCGGACTGACCTTTAAAACAAATAAATTACTTTTCTTTTCAGAAAAGCAATAAAGATAATTAGAAACAAAAGCAAAGAGCTCCTCTCTTAGTTTTGTTTTTGTTTTTTTTTTTGACAACTGTTAATCAATCCCAGCCATCAGCCACTGGCTGAATCTCTATTTATAGTGAGAATATTTGGGGTACTTAACCAGTAAACCATCAACTCTCTTAAAAATTCTTTGGTTCCAAGTGGGCACTTACAAGCTATTTAGAGTCTAGATAAAATTATACATATCCAGTTTGTTCTGAAAGGATCGATTATTTCTTCACAATCTGCAAGAGATCTCAAAGTATTGTTAAGAAAAATGGAGGTCATTTTTTCAGAAGGTTGCGAGAAAATAAATTTCTATTACGGCATAAGAAGGAGTCACCTTCATGAATTCATTTGATAAATAATATTTAACACCTACATCCTACATGTGCCTTACTCTGTGCCAGGGGCTAAAGCAACAGAGATAAAAAGAACAAAACAAGTCAAACAAACAACAAAACAACAACAAACAGTTCCTACTCTCAAGACCTGGTCTCTCAAGTGAACCCATTACTCGAACAGGTCATGATGACATAAAGTGGAGTGTGAGATGCCCATAGAATCTGAGGGCTAGGAGAAGCATGGCACCCAACTTGGCTTGAATGGACAGGCAGGACTTTCTAGAACAGGTGACAGCTGGGCTCAAGCTGAAAGAATAGACAGGACTCGGCAGGAGAAATGGGATGGAGAGCAGACCATGAGAGAGGAAGCACCAGCAAGGCCAGGAGGTGAGGGTGTTCCTGGAACAAGGAGACACAGAAGGGAGAGGTCACTGGAAGCATCACAGGGGATTTGGATACCATGTCCTTTCTTTGCTCAACAAAATGAATTCTTAAAAAAAAAAAACAAGCGAAACAACAACAACAACAAAAACCAGCCCACCAGTGCCACACCAAAAAATGTGCTTTGGCTTTGCTAGAAATTGTGATAATGAAGGTTATCTGCAAACATTAAACCTCACCTAGGTAGCATGGGGTAATACCTCCCTGCTGTGCATACTTGGAAACAGTTGGATCATAGGGGATTATCGGACTAAAATTTGGCTAAGGACAGAAAAGTTCAGGCATATGAGATACAAATGCTCCTTGACTTACGAGTGAGGTCCTGATAAAACCACAGTATGAGCCGGGTGTGGTGGTGCACACTTGTAATCCCAGTACTTTGGGAGGCAGAGACCAGAGAATCCGGGTTCGCAGCCAGCCTCCGCTCTCTTTCTCTCTCTCTTCCTCTCTCTCTCTCTCTCTCTACTTAGTGAGGCCTCCGCAACTTCGTGAGACCCGGTTTCAAAATAAAGTATAAAAAAATAGGGCCAGGGGTGTAGCGCGGAGGTAGAACGCCCCTGGGTTCAATCCCCGGTACCACTAAAAAAAAAAAAAAAAAAAAAACACAGTATGTTGAAAATGCATTTAATACACTTAACCTACCACATATCATAGCTTAGCTGCACCAACCTTAAACATGCTCAGGACACTTACTTTGGCCTACAGTTAGGCCATTCTAAGAGAGTATCAAATATCAAAGCACATGCTGCTAGCCTGGGACAAGAACAAAATTCAAAGGAGTATGGTTTCTACAAAATGTGTATCACTTTCTCACCATTGTAATCATAAAGTAAAATATTATATATTAAAAGAAGCTAATTACAAGTCTTACAAGAATTGAATGTTTAATGACAGAAATTTTGACTGCTTATTCCTTCCTAGATATTTGGAGATTATTTTTCAAGTATGAATCTAAGGTTCCACATATTTAAGCTTTTCCAAATTATTTTAAAACTCACCTAAGTAAAGGCTGATGCTTAAGTACATTATATGAATAATTTATGAACATTAAAACATTAATGTTTTACTTTGTAAGCATCTATACTTTTATTTCCTTACTTCCTTCTTTCCCTTTCTCTTTCTCTCTCTCTTTCTTTCTCTCTTTCTCCTTCCTTCCTTCCTTCCTTCCTTCCTTCCTTCCTTCCTTCCTTCCTTCTTTCCTTCCTTCCTTCCTTCCTTCTTTCTTTCTTTCTTTCTTTCTGGATTGAACCAAGGGACAATCTACCTCCAAGCTACACCCCCAACCCTTTTTAATTTTTGTTCTGAAACAGAGTCTCCCTAGGTTGCTGGGAGTCTCATTGTGTTGCTGAGACTAGTCTCAAACCTGCAATCCTCCTGCCTCAGCTTCCCCAAGTACTGTGATTACAGGATGACGGGTGTGTGCCACCATGCCCAGCTCTAATTCTTTTTTACGAGATGTAGTGTAATATGACCAGTAACAACTGGATGGCTGGTACCTGCTTTTTTAGGATGGGTGACCTGATTTTCACAAGTGCAGAAGACAATCACATTCCCTCACATAGTTTAAATGGTGTCGTTCCTCTCTCTTTCAAAGCCCATTGGCATTTCCTTTAAAGTTCACTCAAAATTTTTTGCATTCATTTTTTTCTGCTGAAGACTGAGAGGAGCTTCAGTGCTTTGGTTTTGTGACCGTCTCTATTCATTCCTTCTGATCTGCACAGAAGGCTTCCTCCTGCCACTGTACGGAGCTGAATGCCTGCACAAGTTCTTCCCTTGTCGTGCTGATACTCTGCATTGCACTTGGGCTTCAACTTGGAAGCTACGGGTTCAAATTCTGCTCTACCCGTTACTAGATGGCTATCAACAGTCAGTAAACTCTCTGAGTCTTCCTTCCCTCATTTACAAAGTAGTATATAATTCTTAGACCAACCGCAGATGACTGGGAGAAAAGTGAAATTCACATGCTTATTTCCTGCGGGCCTATTATGTGCTGGGGACCATTTAATACATAAAAACATGAAATTTATAACTCTAAAATACAAAATAAACTCAATGGCAGTTCAAACTGATACAATTTATTCCTTCCCATGGAGCTCCCTTTGCCACTATTTGGACTAAAAATTCCAGCAATGTAAATAAATGAAAACTATAATTATATAGTGGTCAAAGAAATATCAAAGTGGTTGTCCACTAGAAATATGTTGGGCAAGCCGGGCGTGGTGGCACATGCCTATAATCCCAGAACTTGGGAGGTTGAGACAGAAGGATTGCAGGTTCGCTCCCAGCCTCGGCTACTTAGTGAGGCCCTCCGTAATTTACTGAGATCCTGTTTCAAAATAAAAAATAAAATAGGGCTGGAGGTGTAGCTCAGAGGTAGAATGCTCCTGGGTTCCATCCCCAGTACCACACACACACCAAAAAAAAAAAAAAAAGGAAAGAAAGATGTTGGACATAAGATTCTATGTTAACATGAAATCCCAATTCTAAACATTTCAAATTAACTCTCATTGAAATTTTCAATATAAGATGAACATTGGAATGAACTGTCATTAGTTCTCTTTTCTTTCCCTTCCCTGTTTTCAGTGATCGATCAGCCAATCATTGAATCAGACAGCATGCTCTGAGCATGTTATGCTCACAGAACAGTGCTTATCAGTGTCACCATATCTTTAGGCCTTCTGTCTACTTCCTACCATTTGGCTGTGTTTTATTCAGACTGACCATAAGCTTTAGAATAATTAGGAGCTTTATAGTTGATCTGATATACACTGTTAATATATACATATATTTAAATTATGTGTAGTATGTTATATACATGAAGAGAAATCTGTATATCTCTATGTATGTCTGCATTTTGATCTATTCGGAAGCATAGTTCTTTTTTTTTCTGTTCAAAGGAGCTCAGCTTTTAACTTTTGGTTCCCATACTATGGTCCTGTAAGTACGTTATTATTTTCTCACTGTAATTCCAAACTTTTTTTTTTCTCTTTCTTTTTTTTTTTTTTTTGCAGAACTGGGTATCGAACCCAGGGGCATTCTACCTCCGAGATACACCCCCAGCCCTATTTCATTCTTTATTTTGAAACAGGGTCTCACTAAGTTGCGGAGGGCCTCACTAAGTAGCTGAGGCTGGCCGCGAACCTGCGATCCTCCTGTCTCAGCTTCTCAAGTACTGGGATTGCAAGCCTGCGCCACCACGCCCAGCTTCTTTTCTTTTCTTTTCTTTTTTTTTAATGTGTGGTACTGGGGATTGAACCCAGGGGCATTCTACCTCCTAGCTATACCCTCAGCCCTTTTTATTTTTTCTTTTGAAACAGGGTCTCACTAGGTTGCTGAGAGTCTTAAGTTGCTAAGGCTGGTCTTGAACCTGTGATCCTCCTGTCTCAGCCTTCCAAGTACTGGGATTACAAACATATGCCACCATGCCCGGCTCCAGACTCTTTATCAAATATGGGACAGCCAATAAAGTGGCGAGCAATTTGACTCTGGAGTCCAAATTCAAGGATTCAGATCTAACCCTGGGTCTGCTGCCTACTTGCTGAGAAAACTTAGGCAAGGTATTGTTAATCCTTCATTTCTTTGCGCTGCTTCTGCCTCCTACAAACTTTACTGTGGAATTTACACGCTGGACTGCATATATGTTTACATGTCTGTCTTCCTAGACGTTCAAGTCCTCAAAAGCAGACAGTGTCTTATTTACCTTGCCTGGGCCAAACAGTATAGACCCAGGAGCTTGACTGCCTAGACTTCAACCTGATTTCGGTCACTTATTAGCCATCCAATTTGGGGTAGGTTGTTTGATTTTTCTTGTTTGACTTTTCTGTTTGCCTCGGATTCCTCATCTGCAAAAAGGAAATAATAATAATGCCTACCCCCACTGCTGTCATGAGGAGTAACTAAGTTAATATTTGTATAGCATTCAGAATAGTGTCTGGCACATAGAAAAGATTATGTATTTGTTATATATGCATAGTTAAAGAATTGTCTCATGTGATACCCGTTAGTAAATCTTTGCCGACGAAGTAGATAAAATCTCATGTAAATATACTGGAACTGAGTTTTCTCTTTAAAACTGGGTCAATAAAAACTAAGCAAGGTTACTGTGAGGGTTGAGACGCTAGGTTGAGAAGCATTATAGAAATATAAGGTGTTTTTATTGACGACCACTTATAAGAGTGATGTGACATTCACAAAATTGATTATAGAACTAAATGAGTTTTGATGTCTTTTGTTTTGAAGTGTATTGGTACTGTTTATGAGACTGTTATTTCATTGGTTAAGCTATTGACCGGCACCATTGTCAAACTGGAAAAGGGCGGCTTTTGATTCTGACCCACGGAATCTCAGAAGACAACCCTGTAATAAGACATGGTTTGCACCGTGTATTTGTTTAATATTAACCAACCTGTGAAGCTGGATAACACCATGGTATGATTTGCCCCTGAAACTACCCTTTGGCCAGTGTTTGAACATGCAGATATACTGGTAGATTTGGGGGGGTTGATTTAGTCTTGCTTTGGATTATTGTTCTTCTCCGTGAGACTGACAAAACATGAAGACCTAAAGGTGTGTATCAACACACGTTTTCCAAATTCCAAAGTAAGTGACCCATATCTTGCTTCTGCTCTAAGATTTGAAATTGCTGAGCATTTAGCCCGCATTCCCAACCGGCTGGCCACACAGCTGGAATCAGCTGATGGATGCAATGACGGTCAGCTGAATCAAACGGAGACCTTTTAATCAATACGAATGGGTGCGCGAGTAAGTTGGCAACACGAATCACCGGTTGCCTCTCTTTGAGGCAGCTTCTTGACCAAACAGGACCACACACTCGATAGAACTCTTCTATCTTTACATCTCTTAAATTCGGAGAAGCCTTATAAAGACACACATATGCTATTGCTATTTCTCATTCATTTAAGGTTAACCTGGAGAAGATGGCTTAGAGTTCAAGTTGAAGATTATGGTGTCAAACCCTTTATTAGATCTACTTTGACTCATTCTTTGAAACACGGAAATGAAGGATTTCATTCATTGCGGCGTACAAAAATAGATGAAGTGCCACAGCTGCGTAGTACCTGGATCTTCAACTGACACGTTTAAGAAACAATTTTCTTTTGAAGCTTTGCATTACCTCACATAATCACACTTAAGTATTCTATGTAATGGTTGCTAGTATTATTTGAGAATAATAGGCTACAAAATATACATGAGATAATATACCCGAATTAAGTAGATTTGGGGGCAAAATGACTTTTCCAGGATTCTTTTTTTAACACAATAATCTTTTTTTATTGTGGCAAAATATAAATAACATAACAAAACAATCGCTACTTTAGATATACAGTTACGTGGCACTTAGCACATTCATGCTATTTTTTGGTTTTGGTTTTTTGCGGTACTGGGGATTGAACCCAGGGGCATTCTACCTCCGAGCTACACCCCCAGCCCTATTTTTTTATTCTTTATTTTGAAACAGGGTCTCACTAAGTTGCGGAGGGCCTCACTAAGTAGCTGAGGCTGGCCGCAAACTCGGATCCTCGTGTCTCAGCCTCCCAAGTACTGGGATTACAAGCCTGCGCCACCACACCAGGCTCATTCATGCTATTTTTTAAAAAATATTTCAAGTTATCATTTATTCTTGTGTGTGTGTGTGTGGTACTGGGGATGGAACCCAGGGGCCTTCTACCTCCGGGCTAAACCCCCAGCCCTATTTTATTTTTTATTTGGAAACAGGGTCTTGCTAAGTTGCTGAGAGCCTCACTAAGTAGCTGAGGCTGACTTCGAACCTGCGATCCTCCTGTCTCAGCCTCCCAAGTACTGGGATTACAGGTGTGTGCCACCATGCCTAGCTTCTTTTTTATGTTTTTCTTGGTATCTTTCCAAAAACACTTTCCAAGGATTCTCTTTTTCTCTATAGTATATAAGATAATACATGTAAAAGCCTGGAACACAACCTAGGATATAGTAAAAACTAAATAAATATTTGTTGTTGTTTGTGTAATGTTAAATTAGTGGACTACGTAAAATAGCCTAGGTACTTAATATTTTTACAGGATTCTGCTCTTAAGTAGTAGATTATTTTTTATTCAGAATAATGATCACATATGAAATTACTAAACTCCAATTCAGAAATTTTATCCATATCTTTGGAGAAAAACCAGATGGCAAGTTTAATTCCTAACGTTTTGGCAAATGTTTCAGGAATGATTCCCAAACTTCTGATTTTTATAATATTAACAGATCCCCAGGAGAAATGTCTCCCTCAAGTGGGCCCCTTAAAATATTCAGCCACTTGTGCATTTGTGGTTTGTGTTAACTTCTTAAGGAGTTAACATTTCATAAGGAGAAAGCATGAAAAATATATTTATGAGAAATGCTGACAGGGCCTTAATGTCTCTAGCACTGTTCCTGTGTACTGTCACGTCTGTTTACGCTGGTCTGGTATTTAATAAAATATATGGGCTTTCCATAGCAACCTGTGCAACACAAAGTGTTTACACATGTGTTTCTAAGATAAGGAGGACATATACAAATATATTTTAGTTGTACAAGTAGAGGTTAGATATTCTGCAAAATGCAAATCTACGTAGCAATAATATTCAACATGAGACCACAGGACATGTTTAAAACCTACACGTGGATATTTCTAAGTATTTATTATCACTATTATCTTAACAAAAGGAATCTTAAAGGTTATGTAGATTTGCAGGGTGGCAAAGAACACACAACTCGAGCAGTATAAGGATTTGGGTTAATGATTATCACTTTAGAAAAAAAGCATGATATGTAAATAGAATAGCTTATGTTTATTTTGCCTGACATTTTCTTTTCTTTTCTTTTTTTTTTTTGCGGTACTGGGGATTGAACCCAGGGGTGTTCTACCTCCGAGTTACACTCCCGGCCCTATTTTTAATTTTTTGTTTTGAAACAGGGCCTTGGTAGGATGCTGAGAATCTCGTTAAGTTGCTGAGGCTGGCTTCTAACCTGCAATCCTCCTGTCTCAGCCTCCCAGATACTGGGATTACAGGCATGTGTCACTACACCCAGGCCAAAGAGCTCTTCTGTGTGTGTGTGTGTGTGTGTGTGTGTGTGTGTTACTGGGAATTGAACCCAGAGGCATTCCACCTCCGAGCTACACTCCCAGCCTGATTTTATTTCTTATTTGGAAACAGGGTCTCACTAGGTTGATAAGAGTCTTACTACTTGCTGAGACTGTCCTCGAACCTGCAATCCTCCTGTGTCAGCATCCCTAGTACTGGGA
>PVJS01041865.1:0-17767 GCA_004027185.1 Glis glis
AAAAAAAAAATAGGGCCAGGGGTGTAGCGCGGAGGTAGAACGCCCCTGGGTTCAATCTCTGGTACCACACACACAAAAAAGAAAAACAATAAAGGTATAAACCAAAGAATTGCCAGTAAGGCATAAGTACAAAACAAGTAGACTTGGTAATGAATGTGGTGGATGAGAGAGAGGGAAGATTTAAAAACTCTCAAGTTTTGATACCTATTAGCTAGGTAGATTCAATGTCAGTCATGCATTGTATATTTATAGTCCCAATTTTGTGGTAGATTCTAAGATCATAGTTTATGATTCTGTGATTCAATAAGAGATGAATTTAGTTTATAGGTTCATCAATTTTAGGGTTTAAATAGACCACAGTGTTTATTTGGGTCAACTCTACTCTTTTACGATGTAGTACCAGCTGCTAAAAAAGGGCAAGTGGCTTTTCAGGATCACATGTTACTTAGTGTGAGGATAAGAATAGACACCAGGACTGCAAAAAACACAAAGGAACAACAATCTCCTGACTTTTAAGTTAATAAAATACAGTCAACCTATTTTATTTCTGAAGTATTCTCAGATCAGTCTTCTTTGATCCTAGTCTATCATCACTGCCATAATTTAGGCCCTGATCATCATCTTTGGCAAGTTAAATAGGCTGGCCTAATATCTTCTTGTCTATGATTGTACCAATGAAGTGACAGATTTTTTATTTGATTTGAAGTTGTTGCCCCATAACTGCCCTGCTTGATGATTCTTTGATATACTCTGTCACCCATGTAATGATTTCTTTTCTCCTTAAAATATACCATTCTCCTCTTCAACCCCCATTTTACAGACAAAGGACCTTTTCAATTGCCTGGGGACACTAATGTGCTTTAGTCTTATCATATATACTCAAGTATTTCTCACCTCTGTGATTTACTTCATAGCATCTATTCAGTCTGTATTCACCCCATTCATCCCTTACAGATGGCCCTAACTTAACTATGCTTTGACTTATGACTTTCTGACTTTGCAGTGGCACAAAAATGATATGTACTTAGCAGGAACTATATTTCAAATTTTGAATTTCGTCTTTTCCAGGGATAGCGATATAAGCCATATGATACTCTCTTGTGATGTCAGGTGGTAGCAGCAAGCTGCAGCTCCCAGTCAATCACATGAGATGTGCAACACTTCATTATAAAATAGACTTTGTATTGGATGAGTTTACCCAACTGTAGGCTAATGTAAGTGTTCTGAGCACATTTAAGCCAGGCTAGCTAAACTACGACATTTGGTAGGTTAGGTGTATCAAATGCACTATTCGCTTATAATATTGTCTACTTGCAATAGGTTCACTGGGAAATGACACTATAGTAAGTGGAGGAATACCTCTACTCTGACCTCGTCATCCTTTAACACATTTGGTACTCTAAAATGATCTCAGGACCAGAAGCACGGGCCTCTCTTGGAGCTTGATAGTAATATAGCTTCTTAGGTCCTACCAAGACTTACTGATTTAGAATATGCATTTTAACAAGACTCTTAGGGTTTTTATGCACATTGAAGTTTAAGAGGTACTGCTTAGACTTACTTTAGATTTCCTCTGAGGTCTCCTTCTCTTGGAAATCTTTCCTAATTTCTTTCATTTGGCATCCCTTCTCAGTGCTCTCACAGTAACCTGGGCATATCTACCTCCCCGTGGTACCACAATGGTTTATTATTAGCTTATGCATCTGCCTTGCCATCCCACCCTAGCCAGGGAGTAACTTGAGTCAGATTTATTTATCTTTTGAATTTCCTCCATGTAATACAGTGCCAGATACTCTGTGCTTGGTAGGCACTGCATAAATATTTGTGGAATGATTGCTTGATGATAGAAAGAAGAATGAGAAAGAAAAAATATACAAAATGACAGACACAGAGGCAGGACAAAGGCATACCTAGGAAAAAAACATAAGAAACTTCCACAGAAAAGTAACCAGATTATGTAAAGGTACCAAAAGTTGTATCTCTAGATACAATCTGGGAAACGTATGGACAGAGTCCACAATCTTATTTAAGTAGGTTAGATGATAACCTATATTGTTTGCCAAATCTTTCAGAAGGAAACATTACTTTCTTATTTAAAAGCATTGTTTTTTGATTGTCATTGTTGAGTAGCTTTGCCAAAATTTATTTTACTTTCCTAAACAAAGTATTCTACTGTTCTTTTTACTATTTGGAGCCTGTTTGGAATATTGAGTGCAGCTTTTAGTGTCTTCAATTAGGAGGGATATTCACATGATGAAGTGGGTACTGATGATGGTGGCAAAGATGGTGAAGATTTAGAAAACATCTTATGATGGACAGTCAGGAGAAATTATAGTATTTTGCCCAGAAAAGAGAAATGGGGAGGGAGAGGAAGAGTGAACAGGCAGCTGCTTTAACATATTTTAAGGGCCTTTGTGTGAAAGAGGTTAGAGGATGCATAATTATTTTTAATTTGTAAAGGGGATGGAATTAAGAGAGCAGGATTAAATAGTAGGTGACATAATAGGAGAACTTTTGTATTAAAACTATAAGCCTCTGCTTTTCAAAAAGTAGTAAACTTTTCATCTTGGCAAGTATTTAACCATGTTTGTGGTTGACCAAATATAAGAGCTTGTTAGAGATGATACTGCTTCGTGTGGGAGATTGAACTGAATGACCTCCAAGGTTTAAGAATCTTATGACTCATGAATCCATAGTTATTCTGAGAAGCACAGGAAGAATGGGAGTTACAATAAAGACGTAAGGTGGTGGCTAAGCTTTATTGAGTGACTACCTCATGCCAAGCACCATTAAAGTGCTTCACAAGCACTAATTCACAGAATCCTCCCAAGCAATCCTACTGAACATTTCTGTTTTACAAATGATGAAAATGAAGCATGGAAGATTTAGTAACTTGCTTCAGGTCATGCAACAGTGGTAGCAAAGCCTAGGGAGTCTTAACTTTGGAGCTTTCTTTATTCCTATGCTGTATCATTCTCAGCATTAAAGGTGAAAGTTGGACCTGAATCAAGCCTTAAAACAGACATGGTTTGAAATCCAGGTAAATATAAGGACAAGAATTCCGAGGAACAGTAACAGCATAATCAAAGTAAAATGAGCAAGACATTAGCATAACAGGTTTGTGGAACTAAACATCTTACAAATAGGAAGACTATGAATATTCTAAAATTTGTCATTCTAGGGTGCTGTTCTGTCTTGCTTTTCAATAACCCTAACGGTTCTCAAGATGGAAAACAAAATCCTTCGAACTCTTTAACCCTAGTAAAACCAAATAGGTAGTCCTAAACTATGGTCTGAATATCTGTGTTCCCTCCAATTCCTGTATTGAATCCTAATCCCACAGTGATGATGTTTGGAGGCTGGGCCTTTGGGAGGTGATTAGGTCATGAGGGTGGAGCCCTTGAGCTTGGAATGACTGCCCTACAAAAGAGACCCTAGGGAGAGAACTAGTCTCTTCCCTCATGTGAGGAGCCGCCTGTGAAGAACGTGGGTTGTCACCAAACACCACATCTCTGATCTTGGACTTCTCAGCCCCCAGAACCTTGAAAAATAAATTTATTTTCTTCTTTCTTTCTTTTTCCTCCCTTCCCCTCCCTCCCTCCCTCCCTCCCTTCCTTCCTTCCTTCCTTCCTTCCTCTTCTTCTTTTCTGTCCTGGAGATTGAACCCAGGGACATTCTTCCTCCAAGCTACATCCCCAGTCTTTTTTAAAACTTTGAAACAGGGTCTCACTAAATTACTGAGTGTCTTGCTAATTTACTGTATACTGGCCTCAAGCCTGTGATCCTCTCGTCTCAGCCTCCCAAGTACTGGAATTATGGAATTACAGGTGTGCACCACCATGCCTGGCTGAGAAATAAGTTTCTGTTGTTTATAAGCTACCTAGCTTATGGTATTTTTTTGTAGCAACCCAGATGGACTAAGATTCTTTAGTATTGTATAAAAATTTAAAGACATTTTCTTCACTGATTGGTAGAAACCTCAGGCTATATCTCTTAGGATGATGGATTCCGAGCTGCCGCTGTTTGAGAGTTCCTAAGTAATTTGATGCTGAATCAGGAAAATATGTTTAATGCTTTCATTTAGAAGTTGGGGTTTTCCTGGAGCTTATTTGAAGAGTCAGAATCTGCAAAACTTTGAGCATCTGTCAGGTTCTTCATGAAGAACTCTCTGTATTTTGATAACCAGTATCAGAGGAACTACTATTAAAATCATAGTATGAGATTTTAATGAAAATTTGGTTAACATACAAAATCTTTTCAGATTAGGACTCATTGAAAAATTTATTCTTTCTTCCTCCCTCAAGTATTTACTGGTGGCACATATGCTAGATGCTACAGAAACAAAGATGAATTCAATTTAATTTAATCTCTTCCCTCAAGCAGTTAACTATCAAATTAGGAGGCTTTGGGGTGGGAAAGGAAGGGGAAAGATTCTAACACCATTGTTTACATGAAATAATTCATTATGTATAATATATATATATATATACACCAGAAATTATATATGCCAGATATTTCAAAGTCTTCTTTCTATTTTTACCTTTGGAGGACCTAGGTGGTTTGTAAGTGCTTTCAATTCAAAGACCTACTTTTAAGCTCCTTCACATTTGAATGTGGATGACCTTGGCGGTATTGCTTTTAGAAAGTCACCTTTAAATCTTAAGAATCAACATGATTCTGCTTTGGAGTTTCATATATATATATACATACATGCATACATGTATGTATGTATGTGTGTGTGTGTGTATGTGTGTAATTTTCTCATAAACTATCCTCTGCCACTGAATGACTAGCATGAACAAATGTTTGCCCACTGGTTTACTAATGAGAGGAACCTTTTAACGTTGCCTTTAGAAAATATAATTTCTAAGCTGTACTGGAATTCATCAATATGCTGGGTAAAACTATTGGCATCTTGGTAACTTTAGATATGGTATCATTGCAGCACATTTACATGAAGATTAACAGAAATTTTCAATGGACAGGTTACTGTGGTAGAATCTTCAAAGAATAAGACACACATCCTCTCTTCCTATCTTTCTCCCTGTCTCCTTCCCTCCTTCCCTCCCTCCTTTTCTTTCTTCCTCCCTCAAGTATTTACTGGTGGCACATGTGCTAGATGTTACAGAAACAAAGATGAATTCAATTTAATTTAATCTCTTCCCTCAAGCAGTTAACTATGAAATTAGGAGGCTTTGGGGTGGGAAAGGAAAGGGGAAAGCTTCTAAAAAATGAATCTCATCCATAGGATAGTTTCTTTAATAAAGATTGAATTAAGGAAACAGTGTGATTGTAAATGATCAACGTCTATCCGGGTATTCTCAAATAGGATTCTACAGAGTGGCACAAGCCTGTTGCTCTAGGGCTGCAGTTCTCCAACTTTCTGGTCTCACCATTCCTTTACACTCTTAAAAATTATCAAGAAACCTGGAAAGCTTTTGGTATAGCCACTGGTATTTATCATATTAGACATTAAAATAAATTTGAAAATATTTATGTAACTAATTTAAAAATCAACAATATTAAACATGATATTTAATTACTTTTTATGGAATCAAAATAATTTAGTGACTAAGTGGTATTGTTTTACATTCTTTAATGACTGGTTTAATAGAAGATAGCTGAAATCTTTTGTTTACTTATTCCTTCAATCTGTTGTTATATCACACATTATGTTGCCTCTGGAAGCCAACTGTATGTGTGTGAGAGAATGAAAGAGATGATGGTGAACCAGGTCTTTGTATTAATTTGAATTAGTTTTTATTAATTTGGGAACCTCCTGACTATTAGCTTTCTGTTACTGTAACAAACACTGAGGTAACAACTTATAAAGAGAAAAGGATTATTTTGGCTCACAGTTTTGGAAGCTTTGGTCCATGAGTAATTGGCACTGCTGCTTTGGGTTTGTGCCCATATATCATGGTGGAAGCGCATAGTAGGATAACACCTCATAGCTATGAATAAGAAAGCGAGAGGAAGAGGAAGGGCTGGGGTCCCACTGTCCCCTTCAAGACATGCGTCCAATGACCAGACCTCACACTAGGCCCTACCTCTTAAAGTATCCACCACCTCCATATAGCTTCAGTCTGCAGAACAAGCCTTAACACATGACCTTTGGGGAACACTTCAGTTCTAAACTGTAGCACCTTGAAAGCATCTAGGGCCCTCAGGGGCCTGAGTACTATACTTTGAGAACCATTTCTAAAAATGATCTATTGTAATTAATCAATCAATGTCTCTTTTATGCTTCTAGACTGGTACTATTATGTTCTACACTTGGGAGAATTGAGAAAATAACATGTTTTGCCATTTAGATAAACACTCTAGATGAGAAAGGCTGCCAGAATATTAACTCCATGAGGGCGTTTTCATTTCTCGTTTTCACCCATTACCTGTTGCAGAGCTAGACATGGGGTCTCTCATGTGAATCTCAATAACAACACATTCTAAAAAGACTGATGGACTTTAATAAATCACTCTAGTCCTATTAGTGTGGTAAGTGCTATGAATAAAGATGACATGGGCAGGAGGTGGAGGGAGCAGAGGGGTCTGTGAAGGAGACGGCATGACAGTGGATCCATGATCATATACTTGCTAGTTAGTGTTGGATATGGAAAGGTAATTTCTGGAAGATGGAGCAGAATGAGCCAGGAGCAGAGTGGGTCTGGAGTTCAGAAGTTCAGGCTGTATGATCTGTGCATGGAGGAAAAGGCAGTCAGAGACATGGCTGGGAAAACTGACTGGGGCCAGACTGAGGGAAGCCTGGAATGATCCAGCAGAAACTTAGGTCTGCATCTATGGACAATGAAGAGCCTTTGTTTTCTGAGCAGGTTTAAGAAAATGATTCTGGCAGTAACATTGAGAGTGGTTTGGAGAGGAGCAATAATACATGCAGGGCAAACAGTGAGGAAGGGGAAGTGAGGACCCAGCTCAAAGAAAAGGCAGTAAAGATCTGTGGAGAGGGGTCTGGTGGATAGAGAAGACCAGCAGTAAAGATCTGTGGAGAGGGGTCTGGTGGATAGAGAAGACCTCCATGTTTCAGAAAATTTGGAGTTAGAGAGCTGTAAATGAGATAAGGTTTCCTCGAAGGAAGGGAAATGCTGGGTTCTTTATGATTTCATTCTAGGCCCAGCCACAATCTTGCTAAGCAATTGTGCACAGGTCCTTGAGCTTTGGTTTCTCCATATGTAAAATATAGAAATGGATGGCTTGCCTATTTGTGTCACAGGAGTCTGTGTAAGGATTAATGAGCTCTTTGACGGAAAGGCGCTTTATTAATCTAAGCTATCAATAATAAAAATGAGAGTGTTTGCCAGGTGCTTTTGCTCCTGTGTCGAAGGCTGCTGTGTAAATATGAAATACTGCCTGAAACTATTGTCATTGTTAATAATAGTAAAGTCATTACCACAAAATGCCTACACAGCAAACTTGTTCTCAATTTCAAAGAGGGAAGATGAAGCCAGGCATGGAAGTCCATTCCACTCGGCTTATTATGAATCTTCTTTGTTGTAAACTGTTTTTCTAGTTAGTAGAGAAGTCATTTTAGAGTGTTTGACTTTCATCACATCTTGTTATTTCCATCACTCTATTCTGGTTAGGTATTCCCTTACCTAACCAGAGGGACATCACCATCTTGACTTCTCACCATGCAATTGGAGGTGGGACAGTATTTGCTATGTCTAGTACTTGCCCTTGTGTACTTAGTTCCATTAGTTTAACCCATAGCCATATGGGATGGTGGTCAGGCATGTAAACCCTGGTGTTAGACTGCCTAGGTTTAGATCCAATTTCTTTTACTTTACATGAGATCCTGGTGAAGTCACATAACTTCCTAAGGTTCAGTTTTTTCATCTGAAAAATGGTACTATTAATGGTGCCAGATCTCATAAGATCATTGTAAGGATGAGGGATGTAAAGGACACAGCATTAGGTCTCCCTCATGCCAGGCTTTTTGTTTTGCTTTTTTTTGGGGGGGGATCAATATCTATTACCACTATCATCAACATGTTTTTCTCCTTATAGTTTTTGTAGTGGTACTGGGGTGTTCTACCTCTGAGATACACCCGCAGCCTTTTTTATTTTTTATTTTGAAACAGGGTCTCCCTAAGTTGCTGAGAGCCTTGCTAAGTTGCTAAGGGTGGTCTTGAACCTGCCATCCTCCTGTCACAGACTTCCAAGTGCTGGGATTACAGAAATGTGCCACCATGCCTTGTTTCCCTTTCTTAATCAGAGGTGTTTTTTTTTGTTCCTTGCTCATTCAGTACTCATTTGTCAACAGTTAATTCATTACCTCACAATTGGTCATCAGTATAATCTAGAATAACATTCTGAGGAATCCTCAAAAATCTTGGGCTTTCTTTTGCCTGGGCAAGCCAAGTACTGAATTCTGCTGTGAATATAAGGCATCCAATAACTTTGTCCTAATCATTGATAAGTTTTACTTCCCCTGACACATTGCAGTCCTCCTACACAACCATCCTATAAGGAAATTTTGCTTGCTCTCTTCATTTTTAACCCCTGTTCTTAATGTTTTCTCAAGATCTGTAGCAGTATGTTTCTTGCTATTGATAAAGTGTCTCTAGAATTTTACACGCACCTTTCCATATTATCTCAGAGCCATCAGGATCTGCTTGGAACATACACCAAGTCCTTGGTATAAAGCATTGAGGCCCCAGGGGTGGAGGGAGGTGGTTTGGGCAACAACCAGGCATGTCACCAAATCAAGGTTCATTTTTCTAATTTGCATAAAGACTTCAAGGATCTGTTGGTTCTGTTGAGTACCCTATCAATTGTTATTCATTAGTATTGATCAGTGATACAAATACATTCCTGTGGACTGTGGCTAAATATGCCATTACAGATTCTCCTTTTTGTAATTGTTACAAAGAATGAATATTCAGCCACCATCTTTCTCTATATTTTCTAACTTCTTTGAGTCAGGAACCAAATGAAGACAAAGGGCTTGCTTCCTATGAAAAGTTGATTCATATTTGTTAATGGTGAATTATATTCAAATTGTTTAGGACAGATTGAAAATGACTATTGCAAATAGCTTCTTGTAGAGGTGGGAAAATGATTAAGTAGTAAGGCAAATCAGAATACATTAGCATTTAATCAGTTCCTCCTTTTATGATTCCAGGGTTGAGTATTTCTCTTAATCATGATGGCTTAGAAACTGTTTAGATGAACATACCAGGAGGGAGTTTCTTTTTGAAAATTGAGTTCACAGAGATTGAAATTTAGCACTTCTGTTTTATTAACCTTTTAGTATGAGGTACACGTATTTTAGCCACATACTAGATGTGTGATCTTGGACAAGTTACTTAATGCCTGGTCCCTTGGTTTTTCCATTTGTAAAATGGGAACAATAAGATCATTAGTCTTTTAAGGTGGTTGTGAGAATTAATTGAAGAAAGAGATATAAATTTATTAGGACAATGCCTTGCATTGAGAAAAAAACTTGAATACCTGTTAGCAAGTATTATGCACTTGAAATAGCATGGTGATTAAGATTTTGGTTCTGGAGTTAGATTGCTGGGCTTGAGTTCAGACTCTATCATTAACTTCCTGGGTTATTCTGAACTCTTTTGTGACCTCTCTGAGCTTTTGTTTCATGTAAAATTGGGACAGTAATAGTATGTACTTCACAGAGTTTATATGAATTAGAAATGGAAAGCACTACACATGGAGTTTTTATTATTTTTGTAATCCTGATGGTTCTGTGTCCTATAATATTTTTAATAGCAAATCCTTATAGAGAAGTTTCTTTGGCTCTGCAATATTATGTTACATATATTATCTCATTAATTTCTCACAATAGCTCCTAATGAAGTAGTTATCATTGTTATCCCTGCTTTACATATGAATAAACTGAGGTGGAGAGAGGTTAAGAAACATGTCTATGGTTCCACAATCTATGTGTTATGGTTTGGATATGGGGTGACCCCCAGAAAAGCTCACATGGTGGCAATGAAATAATATTCACATGAAATAATTGAATCAGGGCACTAACTTCATCAGTAGAAAATCTAATGATGGGTCAATAATTCAAATGGATTTACTGGGTGGTAACGTTAGGCAGGAGGAGGTAGGTCACGGGGGGTGTGAACTTGGGGACTATATCTGTCCCTGGTCCCTTCTCCCTACCCCCCTCACTGCTTCTGACTGCCATGAGTTGAGCAGCTGTCCTCCGCCATGCCCTGCCACTATGATGTTTCAGCCTTGGATCCCAACAACTATGGACTGAACCTCTGAAAAGTTGAACCAAATAAACCTTTTTTTCTCTAAGTTGTTCATGTCAAGCATTTTGGTCCCAGCTATAAAAAAGCTAACTAACACTTATGCATTTATCCATTATGCTCTACTGTCTCTTATGAAAACAAAGAAAAACATTGATTATCTGGAGAATGAAGTTTGACTGTTGGGTTAATGACCAAGTCTGTCACTGTGTCCTGGCCTCTATAGTTCCTAACTATTCATATGTTCAGGGAAGCCTGGTTAAAATGAAGATTAGTAAGTGTCATTAAAGAAGGAAAAGAAGAGGAGGCAATGTCTTAAAAGGCACACCTGGAGCCCCACTGGTGTGTGTGCAAGTGAAGTCCTTTTTGCCCAAGATAAGATCCTGTTGTTCTGGGGCTGAGGTGAGAGTAGGGTTTACAAGAACATTTCCACTTAAGTAGCTTCAGCCTCCTCCTTTCCTGCTGTTTCTCGCAGTCACTGCAGAATGCTGCTTGGGGCCCTAGGCAATTCTCACATTTGCTTTATGCCTTTGATGTTCCCGTGTTATTTTAGTTGACTTCACTGTCACACTGCAGTCCTGTTATCCCACTTTGTGTGATAGAATAGGGCCTGACTGCAGAGTGAGGTGCCCAAGGGCTTTGGTTTTCAAGCCATACACATCAGGTTCAGATTCCTGACCTGCTTGTATGGGACAAATTAGTCAACATTTTTAAGACTTAGTTTCTTTATCTATAAAATGGGCATGGAATGTATACCTCATAGTTTTTGAGATGATTGAATGTGAAACAGCTTAACACAATATCTAGTTAGAATAGGGAATTACATTTTGTTGTTATTAGAAAACTAAAAATGTTGAAAAAGATTGGTTTGCTCTGGATCATTACCAAGCAGTTTCATTATTGAAATAGCAAAAGAAATTTGGCTGTTATCATGGCAAATGCTCTGGGGTATTTTTCAATATAATAAAATAAATTAATTTCATTTTCGTCCTCATTAGCATGTGTACTTCTGGGTGACTCCTTCTAGGATTGGGGAGAGCAAGATGTGAAAAGCGTATATAGAGTTGGGAGAGTCAAGAAAAAATGGCTCTATAAAATAGTAATCTTCTGTTTCTTCATATAAGTGAGTTAATGTATATGAAAGGGCTTTGTAGTTTGTACTTCTTTGCAAATCTAAGATATTATTTCCATAATTTCCATAGGAAATCCAGAAAGAAAAGCCATGTAGTATCAGTTTAGTCAGGGAAGGCAGGGAGAAGAGGAGGTCTTGCAGAGTATCTTAAGGAAAGTGTCTAGATTGGATTGGAGAACATTGGAATTTGAGCACGTGGACAGCTAGAATAAGGCCAATAGGTACTGAAAATTACATACAAGAAGGATAAAATGAGCAGTCTGATAGTATTGGATATCTATCTGGGCAAATCAGTGGGGTCACGAGTGCCAGGTGGAGGATTCTGGATGATATCCCGTCAACCTCAATTCAGCACTGGGCTCTCCCAGGGATTTAGAGAGCAGCATTTTCTTTTACTATGTGCCGAATGGCAGTGGCAGATTAATTGGATCCTCTCATCCAGCTCTTGATCCAGGCACTGATACAATGACTACTTACAACAGTCTCTTCTCCTAGGTTGCAAGCTTGCTCTGGATTATCTGGTCATGGCTCTGCAGATGTCCGCCATCTTGAGAGCTCAGAATTGTCACCACTTTCCATTTCCCCATTCTCTCTCTGGTGTAAGGCAGCTCCTCCTTTGTGAGTCTCAAACACTAAGGGACTTATAATGCACTTCCTTCTGGACATCCACTCATATAAATGTGGATAGAGACCTTGAGCAATTTCTGAGTCCACCCAGATATGATTAGTACTTCTTGGGTGATCAAGTTGATTATCATTTTATCACTAGTACAGAAAACCATTTCTAAATTTAATCTATGGCCTGATTTCTAGCTGCATGAATCAGAACTGAGTGGGTATAAAGGTAATCAGAATACACCACCAGTTACCATTTCAATTCCAAGGATAGATTTGATTTTGTTTATTAATTTAATAAATATTTATTGAATATTTACTATGTGCTAGGTCATGGTCTAGCTATGGGAATATTGTAATGAACAGAATAGGTTAAAAATTATTTCTGACTTCATGGAGCTTATGTTCTGGTGGAAGGAGACAGACAATAAACTGATGAATAAAATATGTTGTATATTAGACGGTAGATATGGTCAAGCAGAATATTAAAGCAGGAAAACGGAATAGGAAGTATGGTGTATAGTTTTAGATATAGTGACCATGGAAGGCCTCTCTGGGGTGTCACTGAGAAATGACTGTACTTGATATGACTTCATAGACTTGTGTTCCCTCCTTCTGGAGGATTCTGTCTTTTCCAAAGCTATGTACTTGATAAAGTGGAAGCACTTTCTGGGTAAGGTTATCCTCTATGCAAGGGTTTGTGGGTAGCCCTAATTGCTTGATAGAATCTCCAAACAAATTCTCAAGAATCACTTATTGGAGAAAGTGGGATTGTCAGAATTAAGTAAAGATGTTTAACTGCAAAAAGACCAGCTCTCAAATGGTTAAGACCAACTTCTAGAGTTAGTCAAAATATACTCACCATTAATTTAAAAGAAACGATTTAAACTTTTAAAACTCTTTCTCATCTATAAAATTGATTTTGTCCTTACTTAGAAAGCATGTGACATTAATTTATAGAAGCAATTTCATGTTCTAGTTGTTTTCTAAAGGTTATTATATGGAATTTTCTTGTTCACCCATTTATTGTTTCATCTCATACTAATTTCAACACATATTGTACTTTTCTTTTTAGATAAGAAAATATTTTGATTCTACTTTGATTTCCTTTGGCTAGCTTCCAATTCAGGGATATATTTCTAACACTATATGAATAATAAAGTGTATTATCCATTGGTTGGAGGGAGGGAGAAAGAAAAAGGGATAAAAGAGTAAGAAATGGAGGAAGAAGGAGGAGGAGAGAGTAAGACGATCAAAGCAAAAAGATAAAAAATAAAAAATCATGTTTTAGCCTGTCTTTTCTATTTTTAGACACATTATCTGGTTTTCTTTTATTACCTGACACTCTAAGGCAGGACCATTATGGACAGATTTTAAATTTTAAAAATCATTTTCACAGAACGTTTACGTATTAATGTATTATACACGTTTCATATCAATTCTATTTACCTTTAGCTTATAAGACTTCTGTGGTCTTTTACTTTGAATATAATTCAGTATTTACTACATATAACATGTAAAAAAGTATTAATATCTATTGACCAAATCAAAACATGTATCAGGGATTATCTCAGTCACTTTATGAATTACCTTTAATTTAAACAAAACTATGGAGATGACATTGGAGGTACAAGATTAATATGTGGATATGGTATTGACAGTCAAGGCCTCCCTCTGTCTCTCTCTCTCTCTCTATGTATATATATATATATGTATATATATGTATGTATGTATGTATGTATACACACATGTAAATATATGTATATGTGTGTGTACATGCAACCTAGATGTACATATATATAAAAAGAAATATAGAAGTATATATTTCTATTTTCCTCTCTCTATATTTCTATATAGTCTGGTGAGAGAAACAGAAATTTTCCTTCATAGTATGAATCACAGTTTATAATTTTATAATTTATTTGTACATTTACTTTTTTTTCATGTGTGGTACTGGGGATTGAACTCAGGGACGTTCTACTTCTGTGCTACACCCCCAGCCCTATTTTAATTTTTATTTTGAAACAGGGTCTCACTATGTTGTGGATAGCCTTGCTAAGTTGCTGAGGCTGGCCTTGAACCAGAGATCCTCCTGTCTCAGCCTCCCAAGTACTGGGATTACAGGCATGTGCCACCACACCCAGCTTGTGCATTTACTTTCAATATTTGAATAAAGCATGAGAAAGAGCATTATTGGGGGATTACAAAATTTTTCACATGAGTGCATGGAAAGGTGTCAGAAGAAAATTTAGGTGTCAGAGGAAAATTCCTTTAGCAAAGATGGTTGGAGCCGGGTGTGGTGGCGCATGCTTGTTATCCCAGTACTTGGGAGACTGAGAGAGGAGGATCGTGGGTTTGCGGCCAGCTTCAGCTACTTAGTGAGGCCTCTGCAACCTGTTTCAAAATAAAGAATAAAAAATAGGGCTGGGGTGTAGCCCGGAGGTAGAATGCCCCTGGGTTCAATCCCTAGTACCGCAAAAAAAAAAAAAAAAGAAAAAAGATGGTTGGGTAGGATTAGCCAGCTGAAGGAAGGAGATTGGTGGGGAGAGAGAGAGAGATCGTTACAGGTGGAGGAAACAACATATGGGAAGATCCAGAAGTGACAAAGATTTGAAGATCTTCAAGCTGCTTTCCAAGAGGGAAAGGGATGAAAATGAAGTCTAAGAAGAATGAAAGGCCAGATTTCATTATGAAGAACTCTGCTGGCCATATTCATTACATGAAACAGTTTTAAGCAAACCGTCGTAGACATGATTGGATTTGACCACTTGAAGAGTGCTCCCTTTGTTATATGGAACATGTTTAGAAAAACACACGACTGGCAGTGAAGAGACAAGGTGGTCTGGGAGAGACAGTGGTGGCTGAGCAGTGAGAAGAGAAGGGGACAGGCTCAGGGCTAGTCAGGAGGTGGTACAATCTGCAGGACTGATTTGCATTTGGAGGACGAGGGGAATGACAGTCAGACCTGATTCCTGGTTTCTGGCTTGGATAACTGTGTGGGCGGTGGTTGCAATTTTAGAGAAAGGGAACACTGGAGGAGGAATGAACGTGGAAGCAAGAAAATGAATTCAGCTGTGGACGTGTTAACTCCGAGAGATACAGCAGGCAGTTGCATACATATGTTTAAAGTTTAGAAAATAGGTAAGAACTAGAGATTATGTTTAGGTCTCATCGTTAGGTAGAAGAATACGAAGGGGAAGAGCTTGGGAGAAGAGACATTCAAGGAACAAACCTTGATGAACACCAACAAAGAAGGAGTGACTAGAGAGGTAGGAGGAAAATAATAACAAAAACAATAAAAGCTAAAACATATATGATAGTCACTATGTGCCAGGCACACATATTAGACACATTTAATACTCTTGAGAGGTTGCTGCTACTGTGATCTCTGATGTTACAATTGAATAATATGTGAGCCCCAGAAGGTTGAGCAGTTTACAGACTCACACAACCAGTACATGGCAGAGCTGATTGAAATCCCAGTGTTCTGGCTTTGGAGTCTGTGTGCTCTTTCTTTACACACTACTGAAAGCCATAGTAATGCACTGTCCAGAAACCGTAGGATGAGAGTCATCACCACCGTCGCTGGTTGGAGGTCAAGGGAGATGGAGGTTGAAAGCTGTCCATTAGGCTTCGTCACCTTTACCGTTCTTGAGAATACCTTTGCTGCTCTGTGGGGTCTGAGAAGAGAGACTGCAGTGAGTTGTCTTTTCAGCCTACCTGGACATACCTGGAGACGAGATATGGGACCCAAGGCAGTTGGTGTAGGTGATGCTGTCCAGAAGTTTGGATGGGCAGGTGAGGAGAGAGGACTTGGGGAATTCTCTACTCCTTGGGATAGGAAAAAATTCATGGAGAGTACTTGCTATATAGGAGTAGAGCAGAGAGAGGTTTTTATGAAAAGAATAATTATGAGAACCACTCTTTTTCTAGAAGAAAGCATGTGTGTTCTAAAGTAATCAAAAATAATACTTGATTATGAATTAAAGAAATTGTTGCTTTCTTAAAATCTTGAATACCATTAACCATCAGTCAGCAGCATTAAATTTGGATGCAAAATCTATAGCCAGAAAAATACCAGTTTGTGACTTCTCTCAAGAATCTTGGGAAAAATACATTATAAGTTGTAGCCAAACATAAATGGCGTGCTTTCACCCAGGACAAATGACAGTCATCTTTTAGCACATTTTACTGCATTTGCACACTTCCTTCCATTTATTACTCTGAAAATACAGATGGCAAGAATTGCCTTGAGGAAGTCTTCTTAAAAATTACTTTTCCTTGTAATTTTAAATCAGGTTTAATTTTGACTCTAGGCTTTTGTCTGGGTCAGTTGGATCACCAGCCTTGCTATAACCTCCAAATTATTAAGAAGCTCTTCTGAAAGGTTTTGTGGCAAGTTCCAGCAGGAACTGGCCTATTTCTCTGTGGGAAGGTAGGGCATGGGAAAATGTCACGCTGGCACCATGCTAGGTCAAGCCACAAGCTGTACCTTTATACGAAGGTAGATGGAAATGTGTCCTCTAAAATTGTGTGTAATTTGATGGGTGGTGTTCTTTCCTTTTTCTGTTACAGAGAGCTAAGATTACTGAGAATACTGTTTTACTGAACCTTCAAGGTGTGTTCCATGATTTTTTCCTTCCTGTCTTAAAGCCATAGCCTGACTTGGAGCATGGGAACCTTTTAGAGTAATTAAAAAATCTTCCCAATGAGGGAGAATGATTTATAAAATGATGCATTTAAATATGAAATTACATTCAGTATAAAGTGCTATTGCAAGTAAAAAGTTTGTAAAGTTTCATTAAATCTATTTAAATAAAAGGCATTTATTAAATGCATTTACTGTAAAGTTTTATTGTTTTAATTCCTTAATTTTGTTGTATTTTTAGTTTGTGTTTTGCATATTATTTTAAAGAAAACAACTGTATGTCATACATTGAACTTTGCTATATGGGCTAAATATATATTTTCAGGAAAAAAGTATGGCTATTGGTTTATCAATTCAGAAACCCATTTAGCCATTAATAAAGGAAAAGAGAAGTGGAAATAAAATTAATGACAGAAAGAGACAGTTAATGATTAAGTGCATTTTTGTTTTAAGCCCAGTAAAACAAGTTAAAGAATCAGTTAGGTACAGCTTGTTTTTTCTTCTTAACAGGCTCATAGATAATTAGACTTGCTGAATCATTTGTCATGTTGTACATTTCCTCACATAAGCTATAAAACATATTTCATGAGGTTCATTTCATGATTGATCTGTTGCTCTTAGTGAAAGTGCTTGAGCCTTCCCCTGCAAAAAGAATCCAGCAGGCAGTGAAGCCAGCAGTGAACATTTTGCTTTTCAATCAATTCAGTGAGATTGTGAGAGTGAAGGAATTCCCTGTGCCCTGACAGAGCACTGCTCACACCCTGAGCTTAGCATCCTTTTCTGAGAGAGATCAACAGAGATGCGGGTTTTCCAGTCTGGTCTTATTCTGGTGAGTCTAGTGACTCACCAGAAAAAGTGCAGAAGGGACTCTGTGCTTGTACTTTAATATGGGCAGGTATTATGTTTGAGAAATGTATCCAAAGAAAATAACCTCACTGGGCATGATGACACACATCTGTAATTCCAGTACTTGGGAGGCTGAGACAGAAGGGTCATGGATTCAAGGCCAGTCTCAGCAATTTAGTGAGACCCTGTTTCAAAACAAAAAATAAAAAAGGGCTGGGGGTGTATTTCAGCGGTAGAATGCTTCTAAGTTCAATCCTTAGTACCACACACACACACACACACACACAC
>PVJS01041866.1:0-17766 GCA_004027185.1 Glis glis
ATGATGTTGGTATAATCTCATATATACACATTGTTTATGACAGTAATTCCATGGATTCACTACTTTCTTACCCTTCCCCTTCCCTTGTACCCCTTCCCTTGCACCACTGAGGGTTCTCCATTGTCATTGGAGTCCCTTTTGTGTCCCCACTACTCCCTAAGTTGCGCATATTAATGAAAACATATGTCCCTTCTTTTTTGGTGATTGACTAATCTCACTTAACATAATGTTCTCCAGATCTTTCCATTTTCTTGCAAATGCTGTCATTTTGTTCTTCTTTATTGCTGAGTAGAATTCCATTGTGTGTATTTCCCATAATTTTGTAATCTCCTTTTTATTTTGAAACAGGGTCTCACTAAGTTCCAGAGGGCCTAAGTTGCTGAGTTTGGCTTCCAACCTGTGATCCTCCTGTCTCAGCCTCCCAAGTACTGGGATTACAAGCGTGCACCACCACGCCCGGCAGAATATTTTAAAATTACTTGTAGTGATCACATTTGTGGCTCATGTTACATTTCTGTTACGTACTGCTGCTCTTAAGAGTCACTCTGCTGAATCCTGAAATTAATTCCAAATGCCTTTCAGGAATAAGCTGTCAAGTTGGGGGCTTCCTTAATCTCTAATTTCTGAAAGTCACCAAAGATGAGCAACATCTCCTGTGAAAAATACTCCCTCCCCATGTCCAATATACCAATTCTATATTATTTGGTGACTATTAAGCTCCCATTGTATTTATTTATTTATTTATTTATTTGCGGTACTGGGAATTGAACCCAGGGGCATTCTACCTCTGAGCTATACCCCAGCCCTATTTTTTATTCTTTATTTTGAAACAGGGTCTCACTAAGTTGCGAAGGGCCTCACTAAGTAGCTGAGGCTGGCTGCGAACCTGGATCCTCCAGTCTCAGTCTCCCAAGTACTGGGATTACAAGCGTGTGCCACCACGCCCGGCTAAGCTCCTATTTTAAATTGAGGACATCGGGCCAGGGTTATTCCCATGTTAGCACCAACTGTATAATCAAATGAGGTTTTTGTCAAGCACAATAAATCCCAAAAAAATAGGCAAAAGACATGAGCAGACTCATTATAAAAATGAAATACAGATGGTTCACAAAGACGTGACTAGATAGTCAATTGCGTTGCTATTCTTGAAATTGAGAAGTCATTTTACAACCATTTAACTGGCAAGAGGAAAAATGATGACTGAGGGTTGGAGAAGCTCTAGACCCTCCAGACCTCATATACGTGGTGGTTGGAGTGCAGTTTGGTGTAAACACTTTCAAAAATTTGTTATGCAAATATAAATGTTTATATGTATACATAAGATATATTAAATTAATACATATATACATCAGGAAACATGTTCAAGATGTTTATAGGAGAACAATCCACAATAGCAAAAACCTCGAAACACCTCCATAACCAGGAGAGTGAGCTAAAAATGGTGATATATTCAAACAGTATTCAAACTAATCAATGGATTTTAGCAATATATTATCAACCGAAAGAGTTTTAATAGATTTTATATAGTATACTCTTTTCATAAGTAACTTTGTATTATACATATAAATGTATTATACATTTTTATACTCATTTGATTATACAGTTGGTGCTAACATGGGAATAACCCTGGCCCGATGTCCTCAATTTAAAATAGGAGCTTAGCCGGGCGTGGTGGCACACGCTTGTAATCCCAGTACTTGGGAGAATACTTTTCAAAGTAACTTTGTATTATACATATAAATGTATATTCTTTCTTCTTGCAAATTATTGTGTATGTGTGTATATGTTTATGTTCAAGGATATACAGAGGAGTCGGGCGTGGTGGTGCACGCTTGTAATCCCAGTACTTGGGAGGCTGAGACAGGAAGATCGCAGGTTCGCGGTCAGCCTCAGCTACTTAGTAAGACCCTCTGCAACTTATTGAGACCCTGTTTCAAAATAAAGAATAAAAAATAGGACTGGGGGTGTAGCTCAGAGGTAGAATGCCCCTGGGTTCAATCCCCAGTACCTAAAAAAATATATATATACAGAGGCAATAAAACTATATAAAAGGAAAATTGCCAGGCGTGGTGCACATCTGTAATCCTATACTACTTGTGAGGCTGAGACAGGGATCACAGATTCGAGGCCAGCCTCAGCTACCTAGTGAGGCCCTGAGCAACTTAGCAAGACCCTGTTTCAAAATTAAAAAAAAAAAAATTTTTAAAGGGCTGGTGGTATAGCTTGGAGGTAGAGTGCCTCTGGGTTCAATCCTCAGTACCAAAAAAGAAAAACAGAAAAAAAAAAAGAAGAAAGAAAGAAAATCAAGGAAATGATAAACAAGAAATTCAGGATGATGGATGCCTTACATGGGTAGAGGCAGAGAGATGGTCCCAGTGGATAATCTTATATTTATGTAAGTTACTATCAAAGACCTACTTTTCATGGGTTCCTATTACATTATTAGAAATAGTCAACTACCTAACAAGACAACTAAGTAGACATAAGTAAATGATGAAACTATGTCATGAACTAAGAATTACAATGACTCTAATTCCATGAACCTGAAGTAAAAAAAAAAATACAAAAGTGTAAAGATCACTCAGAAAAAATCACTACTAACGTTTTGGTGTATTCTTTCCAGTATTTGTCTATCTGTACAATCTCATTATGGGTATAACCAGCCCCCTTCACAGTAGTGACATAATGGGACATAAGTCACAGGGGATATGGCGAGGTCAGACCAGATTCTTATGAGACATCCATGAGACTCATGATGTGTGATAACATCATGGGAATGAGCGATGTTCATGTGCAGCTCACCGGAGTACAATTTTAGGAATGTTTTCATAAACTAAACTATCATTTGCCTAGCAACATCTTGCACAATATGCCCCTCGTCTAGGCCTTTCTCTTCTCATAAGCATGGTGCTGGTGCTGGGAGGGCAGCTCAGTGGTAGAGTGCTTGCTTAGAGCGCTTGGGTTTGATCCCCTGGGAAACTGATCCATGGACACCCTGTATGGGGCAGTGACCGACCCATCAGCACTGTAAAGCCCCTGGTGTTTTGTTTTGTTTTGTTTTGTTTTGTTTTGGCACTGGTGGTTGAACCCAGGGGCATTCTACCTCCGAGCTACACCCCCAGCCCTATTTTTTATTCTTTATTTTGAAACAGGGTCTCAATAAGTTGCGGAGGGCCTCACTAAGTAGCGAGGCTGGCCACGAACCCAGATCCTCCTGTCTCAGCCTCCCAAGTACTGGGATTATAAGCGTGCGCCACCACGCCTGGCTCAAACCCCTGGTGTTTAAAGAATCTGTTTTGGCCCAGGAATGCTACTCAGAGTCACTCACATCCCTTCTCGAAAGACCAGCAACACATATAAGGAGAATATTAAGAGAACAAGGATTCTATGGAGCAAACATAGGTAAAGAATGACAATGCTTCATATACTTTAAGGAGACAATAAATCTTTTTTTTTTTTTTTTGCGGTACCAGGGATTGAACCCAGGGGCCTTCTACCTCTGGGCTACACCCAGCCCTATTTTTTATTCTTTATTTTTGAAACAGGGTCTCACTAAGTTGCAGAAGGCCTCACTAAGTAGCTGAGGCTGGCTGCAAACCTGGATCCTCCAGTCTCAGCCTCCCAACTACTGGGATTACAAGCGTGCGCCACCACGTTCGCTACAATAAATCATTTTTAAAGATGAAAAGGCATGTGAATATCAGCATAAAGCAGGTAGTAAGCATAAAAGACACTCAGGGGGTGGCTGGGAGGGTTTGAACCCAGCCCAGCCTGATTCCAAGACTCACTCCCAATCAGTACGAAATGCTGCCAAACTATACAGTTTAACTTTTCTGCTCTCACAGAAAAGAAATGAAAAGTCAATTAGGGCTGAAGATGTAGAAAAGAGTTATCTAACTTGTCTGTTATTTATGGGGTAGGAGAATGCTCTTTTCTTATTAATGCGCTTGTATGATGGAGACTAATGGAGGTGGAAAATAAGAGAAACCATATTAAATAAGTGTTTACTTGGAATACAGCCTTTAAAGTATTTCCAGTACTCTGCTTTTTTTTTTTTTGGTAAGCGCGTGTATGTGTATACACTTATATAATAGACTTACAAATACCAAATTTCTTTTGTAAAAGCTGGGTGATGACAGGCAGAAAGAAAAGGAACGGGGCAGTCATGGAGACATCTGCCTTTTCGTCCTGAGAGGCTCTGCAGGAAGTCGAGCAGTAAGAAATTCAATTTCACATTGTGGATCTAGAGCAACAGACATTTTTTCCAAGTTTTCTTTGTGACAGACATTGGTCAACCACAGAAGCAGGCTCACTCTAATTACCCTCCTATTCCACAAACGGGGTAACTATGACGACAGTGCCTGAGAATTTTACAACCACTAACGGCAAGCCAAGGGGCAGCCACAGTCTTCAGCCAAGAATCCTGAAATGACAGCAAGATTAACTTTCCCTAACTCTACTGAGAAGCACAGCGGAAATCCTAATGAGAGCCTCCAGAGGTCTCCCGGCTTCTGCAGAGCGCAGGACTCAGAGGTGGCGGGTGCAGACCAGACGCCCCTCCCGGAAGTCTGGCTGGCTTGCAACCCCTCTGCCCAGTCTCCTCCGGACCCTGCGGCCAGAACCACGCGGTCCACCGGCCAGGTCCAATCCGAGGCGTCTCGAGCCAAGGACAGCCTGGCCAGTGTGCCGAGGTCAGCCCTGCCATTCTCCCGGAGCCACAGGGAACGTGGCTGTAAAGCCGCACCCACCCACCCAGGAGCTGCCGAGGAACCTCGGGAACACTCGGAAGCCTTCGGGCCCCGCCTGCGGGGCGGGGCCGGAGCGCGCGTCGCGGGGGGCGGGACCGGGGCGCGCGCGTCGGGGGCGTGGCCAGGCGGACGCTGGGGGCGTGGCCTCCTCTCTCCGCCTCGCGCGCGCGCGCCCCCTGCCGGTCATCGCTGGCGCAGGCCCGCTCGCGCGCGGCCTCCCCGCCCCGGGCCCTCCTCCCCTTCCTGCTCCGGGTCCGCCCGCCGGTGCGCCGCGGGCCGCCTCGGCGAGGGAGGAGGACGCGGCCGATCGGAGCGGCGCCGGGGTCCCAGGCGCGGAGCAGCGAGGCGTCGGAGGGCGGCAGGATGCTGGGCGTGGCGGCCGGCATGGCGCACAGGTACTGCTGCCCGGGCTCGGCGGGCGCCCGCTTCCCGCCCAGCGCGGGCCTCGGGGCCTCCGTCCGTCCGTCCGTCCGTCCGTCCGATCGAGCGATCGCGGCGGGTCCAGCGGCCTGGGGCGGCCCGGGGCGGGCAGGGAGGGGCTCGCGGTTCCGCCCCGGGGTCCGGCCCGTGGGTCCGCGGTGCTGGGCCGAGTCCCGACCCCAGAAGAGTAGTGACCGAGTTCATAATTCATGTGCTAGCCAGCCCGTGGAATCCAGGGTCGACCTGCGGGCCCCAGACGATGGGGTCTCAGGACCCCTCTTTAAAACCCAGCACCCCAAAGGGCTTGGGCTTGGGATGGCTGCGTCCCTGGACATCTGCTGTCTGAGAAATGGAAACTGAGACTTCTAAGGTATTCATTCATTGCATAAATCCGTGACTTGGCAACTACATAACCGATTTTTATGAAACATAGTATATCCTAAAAAAAAAAAAAAAGTAGACCAGCGGCCTTCTTATGCAGAGATCTTGCAGATCTCTTATGGATCTGGCTTAGAAAACAACTGGATTCCAACATCTGCTTTACTGTCTGTTTGTGATAATGTTTTATGGAACTATATGAAGGAATCTGGTCATACACAGATATGCAGCTGGAAAAGAGGAATATTTTAAACGCTTTCCCAGATAATTGTGGATATGCTTGTTACTCCAAACTTCCTACGTGGTACTTTCTAAAAGGTTAGTTTTGGATGAGAAAATTGAAGCTGAGTCAGTACACTTTTCACACTCTGTTACTTTAAACTTCCTTGGGCTGCCTTGTAGTTTGTGACGTTGTATGTTTGTCATTTAGGACATGTCGGCTCACTGTGTGAGTGAGCTAACGTACTTCATTGCTATCACTGACATTCATTAATAGCACCACGGATTTCCGTAAAGTGCTTAGGAATTGGGAAGCTGTCAAAGCGGTGGAGGCAGATTGTCCCACATTCTGGCTTTCAGTGGAAAGCTTAGCTTTTATCGTTGGCAACAAAATATTAATCCGTCATTTTCCTCAAAGTGACAGACAAGCTTGTGTTGTTCAGTTTCAATGCAAAATCTGCCAAATTTAAGTCACCCTGGTTTGTCTGGCAGTTCTTACAGTAGAGAAGGTATTTCATGAAAAAGCACCGAATTCAGGTCCTCAGTCACATGTGTGATTTTCCTGGAGACACCGACTGGCTTTGGCATGCAGCAGAAGTGCTCTATGCATACCTGCCATTTGGTCTCGGCTAACAGAAAAAGAGGTTAAGGGTCAAGATTTAAGAATGTTAATAATTTGAATGGTTTCATCGTGGACTTTTAAAAATATTAAATATTAAGTTGATATAGAATTGAAAATGTGTGTGAGATACAGAGAGCTAATGGACACACAGTTTAAGCAAAGAATAGAATGTATGATTTCCTTTTAAGAACTTGAAGTCTCTCCCTGATCCCGTCTCCCTCTCTGATCCCGTCCCTCTCCCTTCATGAATTTCCCTTTGGCAACCCCATGCTTTTTTCTTTTTTGGTATTAAGTACATTTATAGTGTTGTGCAACCATCACCGTCAGATTATCTCCAGAACTCTTTTTGTCTTCAGTTTCAGTACTCTTTATTGGTACTGACTAATGGGTACTGAAACTCTGTATCTGCTAAACAATAACTCCCCATGTCATCTTTCTCCCAGCCCCTGGCAACCACCATTCTATTTTCTGGCTCTGGTTTTAACTACCAAGCACCTCATTTAAGTGGAATCATACAATATTTGTTGCATAGATCATAGTTTCTTTTTTGTGTGTGTGATACTGGGGATTGAGCCCAGGGGCATTCTGCCTCTGAGCTACACACCCAGCCCTATTTTTTATTCTTTTTTTTTTTTTTGAAACAGGGTCTCACTAGGTTGATGAGAGTCTCACTACTTGCTGGGGTTGTCCTTGAACCTGTGATCCTCCTGTCTCAGCCTCCCAAGTACTGGGATTACAAGTGTGCGCCACCACGCCCAGCTTAGTACCTTCTTTTTTATGGCTGAATAGGACTCCATGGTATGGGTGTACAATAACTTAATTATTCATCTGACATTTGGGTGTTTCCGTCTTGGGGAAATTAAGAATACAGCTACTGTGAACCTTCATGGATAGATTTTATTTTTATTATTTATTTAATTTTTTTTGTGGTACTGGGGATTGAACCCAGGGGCATTCTACCTCCGAACTATATTCCAGCCCTATCTTTCTTTCTTTCTTTCTTTCTTTCTTTCTTTCTTTCTTTCTTTCATTTATTTTACTGGTACTGGGGATTGAACCCAGGGGCGTACTCCCTCCGAGCTACACCTCCAGCCCTATTTTATTCTTTATTTTGGAACAGGGTCTCACTAAGTTGCAGAGGGCTTCAATAAGTAGCTGAGGCTGGCGCAAACCTGTGATCCTCCTTTCTCAGCCTCCCAAGAACTGGGATTACAAGCGTGCACCACCATGCCCGGCTTTTATTCTTTATTTTAAAACAGGGTCTCACTAAGTTTCAGAGGGCCTCACTAAGTAGCTGAGGCTGGCCATGAACCTGCAATCCTCCTGTCTCCTATCTCCCAAGTACTGGATTACAAGCGTGTGCCACCACGCCCGGTTCTACTTGAATGTTAAAAGGGAAATTCATGGGTCAGGTAAAGCAGTTCCCTTGAAACACGGCTGCAGATTAGTCACGGCATGGGGCTCATGTTGAAAGTACAGATTGTTTGGCCTCATTCTATCCTTCTTAGGGGAGGAATGTCATGAAATCTATACTTATAAATATTCTTTTTAGTATGAAAGACTTCAACCTACAACCGGAGGGAGACTAATGTATCCACATAGAGTACTACCAGCTTCAGTAATTACTGACTGGTGGTCAGTCTTTGACTGAGGGCAGTCTTTTCCCACTCCTTTTCCCCGTCATGTCATATGGAGATTGGAATATGTATTCTTAAAAGATAAGGACTCAGCCGGGCGTGGTGGCGCACGCTTGTAATCCCAGTACTTTGGGAGGCGGAGACCGGAGGATCTGGGTTCGAGGCCAGCCTCAGCTCTCTCGCTCTCTCTCTCCCTGTCTCTCTCTCTTTCTCTCTCCTTAGTGAGGCCCTCTGCAACTTCGTGAGACCCGGTTTCAAAAGTATAAAAAATAAGGCCGGGGACATAGCGCGGAGGTAGAACGCCCCTGGGTTCAATCCCCGGTACCGCAAAAAAAAAAAAAAAAAGATACGGACTCTTCTGAAAAGAACCTTTAAACCATAACTGCATCATCACACTTAAAAAGATTAATAATTCCTTGATACCACCATCTACCCAGTTAGTATTCAGAATCCCATTTGTCTAAAACAGATATTTAATTTATAGTTTTTCTAAATAAGGTTCACATACTTGGATAAATCAATAAGCCTTTCAGTCCCTTTTAACACATAGGTATCCCTTCCATATTTTTTATTCCCTTTGTGATGTGTTGTTGTTGTTGTTTGCCTTGAAGAATTTCCTATAATCTAGACTTGGCATATTACATCCTCAGGGTGTATAGTTTAATATCTTTTGTTACATATCTAAAGAAGCAGTTTTCAACCTTCTCTGTCTCAGGACCACTTTACACTTAAAAATTCTTGAGAACTACTATGGTTTGAATGTTCTCTCTAAACTTCATGTTTCAATTTATTCATCTCCTTATTTATTTATTTTTGGTGGTACTGGGGATTAAACCCAAGAGTGCTTTACCACTGAGTTATATCCCCACCCTTTTTCATTTTTTATTTTGAAACAGGGTCTTACTAAGTTGCTGAGGCTGATCCTAAACTTGCCATCCTTCTGCCTCAGCCTTTGCAAAAATTCAAACCCAGTTGGCTACAAAGTTCCCAGGGTCCCCTCTACCGGAACTTTGAAAAACCAACATAGCATCAGGTATATGACAGTGATAAGGATTGTTCTTACCACACATACCCAACCAACTAAACAGTCGTAATCTTGGCATTGTTGGTAGAGGTTTGGAATAGCCTTTGCTGTTCGCAATGAGATTGAGATTCCTCCTCTGTAGGAGAACAAAGGAGATCATCTACATATTGGAGGACAGTGGCTCCCAGATCATTAAGGTCATTCAAGTCAGAGGGCAGAGCTTGTTCAAAAAGATGGGAACTATCTTGAAATCCCTGGGGCAACACTATCCACATTAATTCAGTGTGTTGTCCTGAGGGAGCCTCAAAAGCAAGTAAGAACTGAGTCCTAGTGTCCTGGGAAACAAAAGAACGCATCCTTGAGGTCGAGGATAGAAAACCAGTGACTGGCTTCAGGGATTTTTGCTAACAGAGTATAGGGATTTGGAAGCACAGGATGTAGGGGCGTGACTGCATTTTTAGTGAGGCCTAGGCCTTACACTAGCCTCCAAGATCCATTGGGTCTTTGTACACTAAAGATGGGGGTGTTACAAGGGTTATGATAAGGAGTTAGCAGCTGCTGGTTTAAAAGACTCCTGATGATGGGAATAAGCCTTTCTTGAACTTGTGGTTGAAGAGGGTACTGTTTCTGTCAAGGAAAGCAGGTTGGGTCTCTGAGAGGGTGACCACTGCTTGAGCTGTAAGGGCTCAGTCCATCTTATCCTTGGTGGCCCACATGTCTGGGTTGACTTCCACTTGTGGCAGGCAGCACGCTAGTTTTGAATTGAAAAGTATTTTTATTCCGAGATGGGAGAGAAGATCCATCCCCAACAATGGGCTAGGACACTCGGACATAACTAAAAACAAGTGTGACAGAAGATATTGCCCCCAGGAACAACTAAGGAGAGGTATGAAGTATTGGACCAGGAGTTGACCTGATGCCCCAGTGACAGTAGTTGACCTTGTAGACCTGGGGCCATGGTGGGAAGTCAAGACAGAAAATGTGGCTCTGGTATTGAGTGAAAAGTCGATCATTTTACCTTTGACTCCCCGGGTTACCAGAGGCTCCTCTCTGGTGATGTTGGTGAGGACAGGAGTCACAGGAAGCCCCATCAATTGGTGGATTCTTATTGGACCATTTGAGTGGAAGGCATTGACCCCTGGGTTCTAGACATCCGAGGGCTCTTCCAGTGGTCTCTAGCACAGATAGGGCAGAGTGGATGTCTCCCCTGGGGCATTCTCTCTTCCAGTGTCCCTGCAGGTCGCACCATGGCAGTCATTAGTCCTTTGGGTCCCTGGGGTCAAGAAAGGGCCTCTCAATACTGCGATTAAGCATTGGTTTGTTTCTGCTTGGCTTCCCTCCTATGGGTCTCTTCTTGGTCTAGGTTATAAAAACTTGAAGTAGCCAATTTTAAGAGGTCCTCTGAGAAGTTGCTCCCTGGCCCGAGACCACCTTTTTGGGGTTGTCACCTGGTATCAGGGGCTTCCTGTATTATGAACTTATGTGTTAAGAGGATCTGCTTTTCAATGGCATCTGGGTCTACTGGGATAAACTTATTCATGGCTTCCCTTAGGCATTCTAGAAATTAGATGTGATTCTTCTATGGTGTCCTTGGTCAATGGTGGAAAATGTGGTATAGTTGAGGATTTGGATTTGCTGGTTCAGAGACCGTCTACCACACAGGCATAGAAGTCTGTAAATTTTTACCATCCTGAATTATGGTCCCACTTAGGGTGTTGACGAAGTGTGGCCTGATTGCCTGTGGAAACCAGGCAATCACTTACATAAATGTCGTCACCACAAGTGGTGGCAGTGTCTAGGACAATCCATTGTTCTGTAGGAGACGAGGTCTGCCCTTGGTTTAACATGACATCCCTCCACGTTAAGTAAAAAATTTGGCTTAATTTTAAGAGTCCACCTACATATTTATCGGGGTCATCTGAGAGCTAACCCAAGTCTGTTTTTATTTCCCTTATGTCCTTAAGGGAAGAGGGCACATGTACCACTTGGAGCCCAAACTCTGAAGCTGAGTCCTGTAGAGGCAATAAGGTGGAGGGAGTAGAGGCCTGAGGGGATGGGGTCTTGACAGAGGCAGAGAATATCAGCTTCAGGGGTGCAAGAGAGACAGTAGACAGATCAGGGTAAAGAGGAGGGGGACCTGAGAGTGGCGAGCCAGGGTCCCGGTGTGGGATGAGTCTAACTACCTGGGGAAGTGTGGGACCTGCCTTGACCTCCTCACAAAGGTTGGGATTCTCAGAGAGAGCAAAGAACGCTTGTGCCCAGGGCACTTCAGACCATTTCCCTAAATGTTTGCAAAAGAGATGTAGTTGTTGGAGAGTATCGGGTTTGTGCTTTCCTCTGCGGGCCAGGTTTTGCCATCCTCTAATTTGTCTGCAGAAGAAGATGAGGTGTTTCTTTTTTAGGGTCTGAGGGTTGAATGCTTCTCAGTAGTGGAAGATGCATTCCAGGAAACTGTAATTCTTGGAAGTGGAGTTTTCCATCTAAAAGAAAAACAAGCAAGATGCCCCTGCCCTTGGATCAGCATCCCAATCCAAGCAGGACGCTTTTCATAGAGAGGCATCCCTCTGCAGCTCTCCATTGTGGGAGTAGCTGGTATCTCTCCCTACGCTTTGGATGTGAAACCTTGCAGTAAACCCTGGAATTTCTATTTTTTCCTCCTGTGGTACTGGGAATTGAACCCAGAGGCATTCTACCTGCAAGCCACACCCCCAGCCCTTTTTTATTTTTATTTTTTTATTTTGAGACAGAGTGTTGCTAAGTTGCTGAGAGTCTCACTACTTTGCTGAGGCTGTCCTCAAACCTGTAATCCTCTTGTCTCAGCCTCCCACGTACTGGGGTCACAAGTATGTGCCACCGCTCCTGCTTGGAATCTCTATTGGTTTGACAAGGGAAGCAGAAGCTGGTGGGAAAGGTCTGATATTGTGCCCAGCAGTGATTTTAATCAATGCTGTTCGTTAAAAAAGTAAGCCTGCTTGTGACTGCTTATGCATTTAACTGCCAAGATGGAGGAGGACTGGCCCTGAAGAAAAACCCTGATCTGTGAAAAAGGGAAGGAGGGAGGTTTCGTGTGCCCTCATAGGAAACAAAAAGTAGGCATAATATGATCAGACCCGTTTGGGGATTCCTGTTTGTCTGGAGACCTGGAGATTAAAGTCCTCACCCAACTAATTTGTCTTAACTATAACCACTTTCATCCCCCACACAAAAATTCCTTTCATAAACTTTATCTTCCACAAACCTTTTGTGACTTACTCAAACCCTCTGTGATAACCTTCCAGTTTTGCTTGCATCTTTCCTTTCTCATCTGGAACAATATTTAGGACAAAACTTTACCATACGAGATCTTTTCTCTTTCCCCAAATATTCTCCTTTCTTTTTAACCTTGCTTACCAAAAATATCCACATCCTCGTGTACTTTCTTCACGTCTCTCTCTCTCATTCCTGTGTGCCAGTCCTTTCTGCCTCAATCCCTTAAAGTTACGTTTGAAACGATGCTACAACATATCCGAATTCAGACCAAATTACTTTTTTCTCATTAAAAACATCTAAGTTCACATCATTACTTCATCAAAGCATTGCATGAATTTTGTATGTAACACTACACAGTGATCAGAACCTGAATTTCCAGCGACCTAGACCCAAAGACAAAGCAAATCCCACATTATTTTCCAAGTCATAAGCACTTTTAACAAACCCAAATAAGTTATCGTGGACCTTAAGAAGCCAAGAGCATTTCAAAGCCTTTATTTCCATTTACCCAATTTATCTCTAAGTTCTTTATAGATTGCGCCTGAAAACTGAAACACCAGGCTAGCATGGGCAGCATCTGAAGCTACTTTTTTTATTAACCTAGAGAAACCCTAAAAGCAATGAACGTTGTTCTTACAAACACAATCCTGATCGTTTAACCATTTGTTTTTGAGGTGCTAGGGACCCAAATCCAGGGCCTCCCACATACTAGGCATGTCCTCTACTACTGAGCTGCACCACAGCTTTTTGTCTAACCACCTAAATATGCTGCCAGGGGTGGTTGTGGTCCCTGGCCTCTAGATTGTGCTGGGAGACCCGGCATGTCTTCATCCAAGCACCATAAACTAAAACGGCATTCGCGCATGTGCCGGTAGAATAACCCTTTCATTAAGATTGCACCTGTGGGGCAGGGGCCACAGGGTAGAAGGCACCCCACGGTGCCAGTGACGAGGCAGCTGCAAACCTGCAGCTAGCTGGGTGTTTGGCGCCATGGAGGCTGCGCTGGTTTATTCAAACCACCTCTAGCACTTTGTGCCACCCTGGAGACACAAAGTTCCAGAGAGTTCTCTGGCCCCTGCCGTGTTGGGGCCCCGACATGCACCGTGCTTGGTACTCCATGCCTCTCGGCTGCACTGACACACTGGCCATGGGGAGACAGCCTCAACCCCCGCCAAGGGCACAGGGGACTCCAGCGTGAGTTCTCCAACCACTGTGTGGCATATGCGCTGTGGCAGCTGGGAACGGAGACATGAAAAGATTAGATAGGAAGATGTTCACGGGCAAGGAGGAGACTACTAATGGGTTTTGTAGACTCCAGGAAGGCGAGCCCCTCACTCTCCACAGGAGAAGGGGTTCCCTTGGAGGAAGACATCGCAAGACCTTTGACCAGCCTTGTAGGTCAGCACCCTCACGGCCTTTGCTGGCAGGCTGGTACCTGATGTTTGAGGGAGCAGGAGACCCTGGGTCGGGAGAAGAAGTGGAAGTAAAACACCCTGTCAGGACAGCCCGCGGGGCCTTTGGGCGCCCTCTGGGAGCAGTCCAGACTGAGCGTCAGCAGCTGCACATGGCTGGCCTCTGGTGTGCACGTGAGACACCTCCGCAGAGGGATCGAGAAGGGAGGAAAAGAAATATCCGAGTCATAGCACTCCTTGAGACAGGTTGCTATGGGTTGGGCCAGGCGAGGAGGCCTCAGCCCCAACCCGGAGCTTACCTCTTCCAGAGCGAAGGACTAGGCTCAGGAGGTGCGGAGATCAGAGAGCAGTGTTAACAGGAGGTAGGGCAAGGCAACCAAACTCTCGGGCAGGAAAGTATCCTGATAAGGGGGTTACTCTGCCGATGTGCTCAGTAGTTATCACCCCCTCCATCACCACTGACACACAGGAAGGGATAGCACCACACTGTAAACATCAAAAAAAAGAATGCACCATGAACAGCTATACATAAATTTATCAACTTAGATGAAACAATTCCTCAAAAAGTGTAATTTATTATAATGTGCCCACTATGAAATAGATCATCAGTAACTCTATAATCTTTAAGGAAATTGAATTTATATTTAAAATCTCCCCCCAAAAGAAATTTCCAGACCCATGTGGTTTTACTGGTGGAATTCTGCCAAATGTTTAAGGAAAAATTAATACCAATTGCACACAATCTTTTCCATAAAAAAGAGTAAGAAGGAATACTTCCTATTCATTTTCTAAAACTAGTATATCCTGATACTAAAATCAGAGAAATTAAAAAAAAACACAGACCAATACCCCTAATGAATATAAATATAAAAATCCTTAACAAAATATTAGCAAGTATATTTTGACAATATATAAAAAAATTATAGTACACTGTAATGACGTGGGTTTTTTTCCCCCAGGAATGCAAAGCTGGTGCAGCATTTGAAAGTCAGTTGCTGTAATGCAGTATATTAACTGGCTAGAGAGGAAAATTAATATGATTATATCAATCAGCACACAAGATTTGATAAAATTCAGTACCCATTCATGATTTCAACAAAGAAGAAATAAAAGAAAAGAAAAAAAAAGAAAAGAAAGGAGGGAGGGAGGGAGAGAGAGAAAGAAAAGAAAGATAAGGAAGGAAGGAAGGAAGGAAGGAAGGAAGGAAGGAAGGAAGGAAAATGAAAGAAGAAAGGAAGGAAGGAAGGAAGGAAGGAAGGAAGGAAGAGGAAGAGGAAGAGGAAGAGGAAGGAAGGACGGACTCAGAAAAATAAAATAGTGGTGTGGTAGGAGAATTAATTGCGTGGAAAGATCTCTTTGTCTTAATTCTTAGAACCCGTGAATATGTTAGGAACTGGATCACTCATCCATTGGGTTGGAATATCAAATCATAAGGCCACTCCAGAAAATAGTTGGCAGTTTCCTAAACTAACTAGGCAGCTTGACCTAGGATTACACTGCTGGTCATTTATCCCAGAGAAATAACGACTCATGTTTACACAAAGAAATGCATGCGAATGTTTCTGGCAACTTCTTAATACTCAAATTCTAGATACAACCCAGATGTCCTTCAGCAGGAAAATGGTTAAACAGTGTGGTTAAATGGTTAAACATCCATATCATAGATTACTACTTAGCAATCAAAAGGAAAGAACTATTCATAAGTGCAACTACTTGGATGGATCTCAAGGGCATTATGCAGAGTGGAAAAAAAGGAAAGATAGTCTCAACAGGTCACATAATGTATGTTCCATTTGGGTAACATCCTCTAAAGGGCACAATTATAGAGATGGAAAAGTATTAGTGGTTGCCCAGGGTTAGGATAGGTTGGAGGTGGGGACGAGGGTGGGAGTAAAGTAGGGTGTGGGCAGAAAAGGGCAACAGCAGGGACCCTGGAATGGCACTGTCCTATATCTCCCCCATATGGACATCAGTATCATGGCTGTGATGTTGTACTATAGTACTTTGCAAGATGTTATGGGGAGAAATTCAATAAAGCACATCTGACATCTCTGTATTATTATTTCTTAGAACCGCATGTGAGTCGACAGTGACCTCAAAGTAAAACATTCAATTTAAAAGAACACACATGAGCTGGGCGTGGTGGCGCATGCCTGTAATCCCAGTACTTGGGAGGCCAGACAGGAGGATTGCAGGTTTGAGGACAGCCTCAGCAACTTAGTGAGGCCCTGTTTCTAAATAAAAAATAAAATAGTGCTGTAGCTCAGAGGTAGAACTCCCCTGGGTTCAATCCTGAGCACCACAATGAATGAATGAATGAATGAATGAATGTTTGCCTAAAAGGTCAACAGTTGTCTTCTTCCCACTTGTGCCCCATTAACAATTGTGTAGACTTACACCATCGTCATTTTCCTAGACAATGTATATTCCTAATTTTCACTGAATTCCTTGGGAAATGATTTTATCCTATTTCCCATTGTGTTCCAAGACCTAGCAACAATGCGTGGCACATATTAGGTGCTCAGTAATTAAATGAATGAGTTAGAGTGGCTATGAATATCCTTATTTGCATGCTAAGAACTGGCAATTTGGAAGTTTACAAGTTGTACTCCTGGTGCAAAGCCAGCAGAGGGAGGGAGGAGCTGGAGCTTCAGTGTAGAATGTTGACTGCAAGGATAATGGGTTTTCCACCTGGGGTGCCTGGCACCTTGGGGCAAATTGAGCTCTTTTTTTTTTTTTTTTTGCAGTACTGGGGATTGAACCCAGGGGCTTTCTACCTTGGAGCTACACCCCAGTCCTATTTTTATTCTTTATTTTGAAACAGGGTCTCACTAAGTTGCAGAGGGCCTCACTAAGTAGCTGAGGCTGGCCGCGAACCCGGATCCTCCGGTCTCAGCCTCCCAAGTACTGGGAATACAAGCGTGCGCCACTACTCCCGGCAAAATGATGATATTTGAATTGTTATTTAAAACATTCAAGTCTCAGTTGTAGTGCTACTGGAAAGAGAAGCCTTTCTCTAATGGCTTTTCGATAACCAGATGATACAACATGATGGACTACAGATCTTTAATGTTTATCGTGCAGTGTTCCCCAGTCTGCTACGCAATGATATGTGTCCTTGCTGTGGACCACTGTTATTTAAGACTGGATATAGAATGTGTTCAAAAAAGCACATCGTCCATGGTAGAGTTGAGGAGCCACGTCTTCTGACCGGGACTAGTGATTTTTCCCTTCTTCTCAGGCTGCTTCCCTACTCTTCTTGTTTTTGCAGTACTGGGGATTGAACCCAGGGGTATTCTACCTCCGAGCTACACCCCCAGCCCTATTTTTTATTCTTTATTTGGAAACAGGGTCTCACTAAGTTGCGGAGGGCCTCACTAAGTAGCTGAGGCTGGCCGCGAACTCAGATCCTCCGGTCTCAGCCTCCCAAGTACTGGGATTACAAGCATGTGCCACCATGCCCGGCTTCTCTACTCTTAAGTGCATGCCCCTCTGGTTAGGGCGGTGTCCATACTTTCTGGAAGTTCATCGGAGTGGGGATAACTTTCCATTCTTGTTGAATGGTCCCTATTCATTGGCTGATTGCAATTCCTTTGAAGCATGTAGTTAATATTTGGGTCATTTATAGCTGCATCAACAGAACCTCGTTGTCCATTCCTTAGCAAACTTGTCTCTAATTTGGGTGACCTTTTTTTATTTTTGTCTCTAATTTGGGTGTCCCATGTTAAATATCATATGGAGTTTGAAATGATTTTCATTGAAATGTTTTTCACTGAAAAATACTGAAGGTATTGGGAGGCGGAGACCGGAGGATCCGGGTTCACGGCCAGCCTCAGCTCTCTCTCTCTCTCTCTCTTTCTCCCTGTCTCTCTCTCTCTCTCTCTCTCTCTCTCTATTTAGTGAGGCCCTCCGCAACTTCATGAGACCCGGTTTCAAAATAAAGTATAAAAAATAGGGCGGGGGGTGTAGCGCGGAGGTAGAACACCCCTGGGTTCAATCCCCAGTACCGCAAAAAAAAAAAAAAAGATACTGAAGGTAAATAATCTCTAAAGGGCAA
>PVJS01041867.1:0-10435 GCA_004027185.1 Glis glis
TGTTTTATTTTTTTTATTTTGAAACAGAGTCTCACTAAGTTGCTGAGGGTCTTGCTAAGTTGCAGAGGCAGGCCTCAAACCTGGGATCCTCCTGTCTCAGCCTCCCAACCAAGTACTGGAATTACAGGCATGTGCCACCACGCCCAGCTTATAATCAAATTCTATTTTAAACAAGGTTTTTTTTTTTTTTGTGGTACCGGGGATTGAATGCAGGGGCGTTCTACCTCCGCGCTACGCCCCCGGCCCTATTTTTTATACTTTATTTTGAAACCGGGTCTCATGAAGTTGCGGAGGGCCTCACTAAGGAAAGAGAGAGAGACAGAGAGAGAGAGCTGAGGCTGGCTGCGAACCCGGATCCTCCGCTCTCTGCCTCCCAAAGTACTGGGATTACAAGCGTGCGCCACCACGCCCGGCAAACAAGGGTTTTTTTTTTAACACAGTTTGAATGTAAACTGAATTTCCAGAAATTCAATTGTGCAAATCAAAGGGAAGTGACGCTTTGCTTAATCCAGAACTTTCCCAGGAGTTGTTCACCATTCAGAAAACCAAGTCAAGCTGGGCGCAGTGGTACATGCTTGTAACCTCAGTACTTGGGAGGCTAAGACCAGAGGATTCAGGTTCGCGGCCAGCCTCAGCTACTTAGTGAGGCCCTCCGCAACTGAGTGAGACCCTGTTTCAAAATAAAGAACAAAAAATAGGGCTGGGGGTGTATCTCGGAGGTAGAATGCCCCTGGGTTCAATCCCCAGTACCACAGGAAAAAAAAAAAAAAAGAAAACCAAGTCAAAAATGATATTGCAGCCACCTCCTGCATTTGTCCCTATCCCATCCCTGGCTCAAACATCTGATTTCAGTTTTCTGGTATAGTCTTGCCCAGTATTTACATATCGAAATAATACTTCTTTAGTGAAATTTCCTGTTTCTCCTATTACAGATACAGCACCATACTGTGCGTCACCCCCACTCTGGGCAACAGGTGGTACACTATTTGCAGAGGCAATGGCAGGGTTAAGAGAGCCAACAGGGCTTCTCTGTTGGGACAGCAACAGCAGAAAAGCTTTACTGTCCTTGGCCTGAAGGGGCCTGGGGCAGGTATGGTGTTGCTGAAGCCCAGCGCCTGCCTCCCCACACATGAGCCGTGACCGCAGAGACAGGGCAGTCCTGTAGGTGTCCCAGCTGTTTAGGGCACACACTCCGCTGGGGCACTGGTCTAGGGCAACAGGGAGCCCGGGTGCTGCCCCTGTGGAGGTAAGCCTCCGAGCCCAGAGCAAGCTGTAGGACAGATGAGCAAGGGCAGGCGATCGGTACATATTGATCTTTAGAAAACTGAATACAAGCCAGGCATGGTGGTACACGCCTATAATCCCAGTACTTAGGGGGCTGAGACAGGAGGATTGCAGGTTTGAGGCCAGTCTCAGCAATTTAATAAGGCCCTCTGCAACTTAGACCCTGTTTCAAAATAAAAAATAAAACAGGGCTGGGGGTATAGCTCAGAGGCAGAATGCCCGAGTTCAATCCCCAGAACCACACACACACAAACACACACACACACACACACACACACACACACACACACACACACATTAAATAAAAGAGATGGATCCAGTTCTAAGAGACTGAAAAGACAACTGTTTTTCTTACTATAGAAGTAAATGTATATATATAAAAAGAACAAAAAATAGAAAATGATCCAGACACGATGGTCCATGCCTGTAATCCCAAGCAACTCACAGAGGCTGAGGCAGAAGGATCACAAGTTTGAGGCCAGCCTGGGCAATTTAGCAGGACTCTGTCTCACATAAAAAGGGCTGGGGTAGCTGGGCGTGGTGGCGTATGCTTGTAATCCCAGTACTTGGGAGGCTGAGACCGGGGGATCGCAGGTTCACGGCCAGCCTCAGCTACTTAGTGAGGCCCTCCGCAACTTCGTGAAACCTGGTTTCAAAATAAAGTATAAAAAATAGGGCCGGGGGTGTAGCTCGGAGGTAGAACGCCCCTGGGTTCAATCCCCAGTACCTCAAAAAAAAAAAAAAAAAAAGAAAGGGCTGGGGTGTAACTCCCTGGTAGAGCACCCGGGTTCCGTTCCCAGTCCTGGGGTGGTGGGGGCAATGAATGAAATCGTGTCCACCCGCAAGCCCAGCTGTGGCAAGGTCACAGGCATCCTCTTGCTCCTCACTGCCCTTCTTCGTTGGCCCCTCTTTTTTTTTTTTTTTTTTTTTTGCGGCACCGGGGATTGAACCCAGGGGCGTTCTACCTCCGCGCTACGCCCCCGGCCCTATTTTTTATACTTTATTTTGAAACCGGGTCTCACGAAGTTGCGGAGGGCCTCACTCAGGAGAGAGAGAGAGAGAGAGCTGAGGCTGGCCGCGAACCCGGATCCTCTGGTCTCCCGCCTCCCAAAGTACTGGGATTGCAAGCGTGCGCCACCACGCCCGGCCGTTGGCCCCTCTTTGCTACAGCGCTTCCTACCCCTGCTCCTCATCTGTCACCAACTTCATGATACCTCGCAGGCTTGTTTGAGTTGTTTCTTCTCCATATTGTAAGCTCACAGAGTCAGGCCTGCACTGTTGACTTCTTTGTATTCGCTTTAGTTTCTGTCAGACACATCCTAGAAGCTGTACATCTTCTGTGGTTGGTTGCTTCATTTCTAACTTGTGGGGGTCTAAGCAGCGATTCTCAAGTTTGTAGCACATTGAGATCACCTGGGGAGCTTTTCAAAACCACTAGTGCCAGGCGCAGCGATGCATGCCTGTAATCCTAGTACTTGAGAGGTTGAGACAAGGAGGATCACTGGTTTGAGGCCAATCTCAGCAATTTAGTGAGACCCTCAGCAACTTAGCGAGACCCTGTTTCAAAAAAAATTAAAAAAATAAAAATAAAAAGGACTGAGGGGTGTAGCTTGGAGGTAGAATGCCCCTGGGTTCAGTCCCCAGCACCAAAACAAACAACAACAAAACCCCACTGGTGCCTCCACCCCACCCCTCGAGATTCTGACTCAGTTGGTCTGAGGTGGCCCAGGTTCCTAATACACAGCTAGGGTAGAAAAGCTTGACCTAATTCAGGGTTTTTCAGCCTTAGTGCTGTTGACATTGGGGGCTGAGTACTCCTTTTTGGGAACAGGGAAGGGCTGTCCTGTCCAGGCCTAGCAGCATCCCTGGCCTTCACTCAGGAGATGCAATAAGTCCCCTCCCCTTTTGTGACAGACAAAAATGTCACCAGACAATACCCAAATGTCCTCTTCAAGGGCAAAATCATGCCTTCTTTATTGATGTTTTGGAGCTGGGCCTCGTGCTTAGCACGTGCGCTGGCCCTGAGCTGCGCCCTGTCAGGGCTCGGCGTCACGCTCCGGGCCTCTCCAGGAGCCTGCTTTTGGAAGCCAGTGATTGTGATTGCCAGGTTTGCTCTCACAGGAAGCTGCAGGACTGTGTCTGGGGAAAGCGCTAGGCTGGTGTCAAGTCCTCTCTCCCCTCTCTTGGGTCTGTTCCCTTAGCAGAGAGCTAAGGGAGAAATTGGACTAGTGGATCTTTAAACGTCCTTCCAGCTCTGAAATTTTCTTTCCCTGCTGCCCTAGCAACTGGTTGAAATTGGAGTGTGTTTTATGCTTGGTACATTTATTGAAAAGTTTACATTTCTCAGTTAATTAAGAAAAAGTTAATCAGATTGCTTTATGGTTGTGACTTTCCGGATCCTCCTCCTCCAGCTCAGCAAGCCTCCTGCACAGGCTCCCGCCCCCACCGCCCAGGGGACACACTAAAAGGAAGGCCTGACATTGTGTTCATTCCTAAATTACATAACCAATCTCAGTGTGGAATATGATTTAAACAGACAGGAAGAAACACTCACTTCCTTTTTATGAGAGGAACTTAAAAGCTGAGATGATGGATTTAACAATTTCACTTTGAAAGGCAAAAAATATATGGAGGACTTTTAGAATGTAGATGTTATTTTCAAAAAGTGTAATGCTAGTAGGAAATGAACTTTTCCATTTGGGGGTATGTGATTTAAAACGAATCTGTGATAACCCAAAGAAATTTCCCCTTCCTTCCTTCCTTCCTTCCTTCCTTCCTTCTTTCCTTCCTTCCTTCCGTCCGTCCGTCCGTCCGTCCGTCCGTCCGTCCGTCTTTCCTTCTTACCTTGGGAAAATATAACAGGGCAGCCACATTGCCCATGGGCTACCATGTGTGTGGAGCACCCTAGAGGGTGCTAATAATAGCCCTGCACTTGGATTCTAACATGGCTGAGACTGGTGCCTTGCCCTTTAAGAGCTAATAGTGAAGCTGGGTGTGGTGGCGCATGCCTGTAATCCTAGTACTTGGGAGGCTGAGACAGGAGGATCCCAGGTTCAAGACTAGCCTCAGCAACTTAGCGAGACCCTCAGCAACCTAGTGAAACCCTGCTTCAAAAAATAAAGCATAAAAAAGCCAGGGGTGTAGCTCTGAAGTAGAATGCCCTTGGGTTCAACCCCCAGTACTGCACATGCGCGCGCGCGCACACACACACACACACACACACACACACACGCCAACAGTGAATCAGAGGAACAACCCTGTAAAAACTACCTGTAAGGCACTTAGGGTGGAGTCACTGTGACCTCCAGTTCAGCCCCAGTGAGGCCTTCCTTACTCTCCCAGCCAAAAGCCTTGCAGTCCTCATACTGTGATTCGGAAGTGTCCCTTTGAACACTGTGTTGAAGGCTTGGTCCCCAGCCCGTGGCCCTGCTGGGAGGTGGGGGAACCTTTAACAGGTGGGGCCTAGTTGGAAGTCTTCCAGTAGTAAGGGGGGTGCCTGTGAAGAGGCTCTGGGGACCCGGCCCCTTTTCTTTCACTTCCCTACTGCCATGAGGTGAGCGGCTTCCTCTGCCAGCACGCCTGCATGTGCTGCCACAGCCTGAAGCCACCAGGCGACTGGCGACTGCCATGGGTGAACACCTCCACACTGTGAGCCCAAACGAACCTCTCCTTTTTGTTTTTAAGCAGTACTGGGGATTGAACCCAGGGATGCTCTACCACTGAGCTACATCCCCAGGCCTTTTTATTTATTTTTGTGGTGCTGGGGTTTGAACCCAGGGGTGTTCTACCTCTGAGCTACACCCCAAGCCCTATTTTATTTTTTAATTTTGAAACAGGCTCTTGCTAAGTTGCTGAGGCTGCTCTTGAACCTGCGATCCTCCTATCTCAGCCTGTGTAATCCCAGTTCTTGGCAGTACTCAGTAGTCCTTAGCCTCACCCCTGTTTCAAAATAAATTTTTTTTAGCTTTGAGATGGTATCTTGCTAAGTTGCCCAGGCGATCCTCCTGCCTCAGCCTCCCAAGTACCTGTGAGTGCAGGTATGTGCCACCATGCCCAGCTAGCCTTTCCTTTTTTAAGTGGATTTATCTCAGGTATTTGGAACAATAATGGAAAGCTGACTAACACACCTTGACTCCTCTCTTACCCTCCATTTCCAATCCAGCCACTTCTCATCACCTCCACAGCTGCTGCCTGGCTCATCTCCTGCCTCTTGTCTCCCTGCCACCCCCTTCATATTTACTGCTCTCTACAGGGCACCAGAGAATAGAACCCCTCCCCCTTCACCATTTCACTTGAGTAAAAGCCAAAGTCCTTGCAATAGCTACAAAGACCTACAGGATCATCTACGTTTTCTCCCTTCTTTACTCCTCTGCTGCCACACTGGCTGCCTTTATTGTTCCTCAAATGCACCAGGCACACTCCCGCCTCAGGACTTTTCCCTCTCCCAGGGATGCTCCTCCTCAGAGCTGCGGGGTAACTCCTTTATGTCCTTCCAGGTAAAAGATCACCTGTGTAATGCGCCCCCCTCGCTCACCCCATCTAATACGGCCACCCACATACTGACTCCCAGTCCCTAAGCCCTGTTCTGGTTTTCTCATATGACTTATCACCTTCAAACATGCTACATAATTTACTTCTAATATCTGTTCTCTTTTGTCCATTTCTCTCCACTGGATTGTAAGAAGCTCCAGGAGGGCGGGGTTCTTTGTTTTCATGGTTTTCTTTTTTTCTGATACTGGGAATTGAACCCAGGGGCATTCTATCTCTGAGCTACACCCCCAGCCCTTTTTACTTTTTATTTTGAAACAGGGTCTTGCTAAGTTACTGAGGCTGTCCTCGAACCTGCAATCCTCCTGTCTCAGCCTCCCAAGAACTGGGATTATAGGTGTGCACCACCACATCCGACTTCTTCTTTTGGTGTTTTTCAAGCATCTTAGAACAGTGACTGGGACATAATAGGTGCTCCAGAAATGCTTGTTGGATGAATGGTTGAAGCCTCCCACTGCACTGTCACATCTACCAGAGCACTCACAGTAGGAAGCAGCTTAGTTCCTCTGGATCTCTGTTTTACCACTGTTACATGGAGTTGTTGAGTGACTGTGTTTCACTAGCAGGGTCATCGTGTGCACTACCTGGAGAACAGTGCCTGGCCACAAAGTCCTACATACAGGTTAGCTATTGTTACTATTAAGACTATCTCCCAGGGCCAGAGTAGGAGGCCTTCTGTGTTCTGAGTGGGAACGAACAATGAACGACTGAATGGGCTCCTGGCTGCCTGCCTGACAAACAAGGCAGGGAGGCAGGAAGGGACATGGAGGAGCAGCAGGTCGGACACTGAACTGTGAGACTGGGCCAGATGACGCCAGAAATTAGAGGTCAAGCAGGAGTGGAGGCTCTGTGGCGCCCCCATGAGGAAGGACTTGGAGTTGATCCTATGGGGTATAGGAGCAGAACTGGGCACTGGGTCTATGTTTTGGGAAAATGTGTGAAGGGTCTATTAGTAAGATCAGAAGGAAAAAAGAGGCAGGGATATCAGTTAAGAGGACATGGACTCATCTGGAAAGGAATCATGAGCCTTGGGTAAGGCAACTTCAGGAGGAACAGACGGTGGGAACATTTTGGCGGCAGGATCATCAACAGAACGACTCTGACTTGTATCATTAAAAAGCAAGCCCCTTATCAACACCTTCAAAGCAAGCTCAGGAAGGAAATCTACTTTTATGCTCTATCGGGTGGCAAAAAATATGATTCATATGACTTATATTGATCCTTACTTTCCATTGATTTCTAAATGGACTTTAATTTTTACTAAAAAGCACTTCAGGCTTATTATTCAATGGAGAACAGACTGTTTTTCTCATGGGAGAATATTTAGAGGAGGGGAAAAAATAAAAGGAAATTCTTTCCTTGCTAATAAAAGAGAGATGAAACAAGCATGGCCAAAATACAGAGTGAAGGAAAGCTCTGGAACCTGCTGTCATACAACGGTTCTTGTCAAACCTCAGTAGGCATTCTAGCAGTTTCTCTTAAAGGTTATAGCAGGAAATACACACGTTCTCATTGAAACCCATCTAAGTTCTGATAGGAACTGATGAGGGTTTGCAAACTCCGGCATTTCCAGATGGCAATAAAGCAACTTTCTAAACAACAAAAGGGCAAGCTTTTGACGAGGCTGCAAGGTGAGATGAATTCTGCAGCTGGAGATGAAGTCTCCTTTTCTACATATATTGGCTACCAATTGACGGCTCCTGCCCCTTAAGCTAAATTGCCTTCCCTCTCAGTCCAGGACAGTTCACAATTGGTTGTCAGTCTTTGATGTTCAGGTGGTGTTGAATATTTTAAAATCAACAAAACCCCCCCAATTCTAACACCTCTTTGCCCTAAAGACAGCCCACCTCCTCCTTCTAGTTCCCTGCTGGCCTCTCTTCCTTACTAGCCTGCTCCAGGGTTGCCAGATCCGTGGTTATTATTGTTATTTAAAGTAGTTTTCATCCCTTAGAAGCCATATCTCTAGGAAATCATATTTCTTAGAATTTTGCAGGGCTGAGGATGTAGCTCGGTGGTAGAGCATTTGCCTAGCATGTGTGAGGCTCTGGGTTTGATCCCCAACATCACAAATAATAATAATAATCATAATAGTCATAATCATAATCATAAGTTGCAATTTCCCTTTTTAAGGTCCCTAGCCCGCGTGTGTAGGTCACTGAAGCTCCGTCAGGGGTCTTACGTGCATGACTGAGCTCCATCCTCTGATTATTGCCACCTCTGAGATGAAATGGCTGTTTTCCTGTCAATTCTTTCTTAGAGGCCAAAATCAAATTCAGAGAAGTTTCCTTTGCTCTCTGAGATGAAATGTCAGCAGGGATAGTCTAGATGTGTTCTATGTTCCACTTCTACCCCAGAGAGCCCATTTGGGGGAGGTGCTGCAGGCGGGGAGGAGGCACCTCCAAGCCCAGGTGGGCTCAGATGGCCACAGAGCACAGCCACACATTTTCCTACCGAGTGTTTGGACACACTTGTCTTCTTTGACACCTTGCTTTCTTGGGGGCGTTTCCCCATGGTCACTTAATCCAGTGGTTCTCAAAGTGTAGTCCTGAGACCAATAGCATTAGCCTCAGCATCACCTGGGAATGAGGTAGACATGTAGATTCTCAGGCCCCACCCCAGGCCTCCTGAGTCAAAACCTCTAGGCAGAGCCCAGAAATCTGTGTGTTAACAAGTCTTCTGGGTGATTCCTGTGCAAGGTCAGAACCATCCATTTAAATGTGTGTTTTGTTTTTGTTTTTGTTTTTGTTTGAACCCAGGGGCATTCTACCTCTGAGCTCCACCCCAGCCCTATTTTTATTCTTTATTTTGAAACAGGGTCTCACTAAGTTGCAGAGGGCCTCACTAAGTAGCTGAGGCTGGCCTTGAAACTGTGACCTCCTGTCTCTGCCTCCCAAGTACTGGGGTTACAAGCGTTTTGATTGGTGTGGTTATCAGATCACTTTAGTTGGAATTCTTTCTTTCTTCCCTGCCGAGGTCCAGCCTCTGTTGGTACAGGGGAATGAGAGACAGGAGGCTCAGGAGTTCAGTGAAGCTGCAGGCACTGTCTCTGCCCAGTGAGCATCAGACTTTATTTTTTATACCTTTTTTACATCAGGAAGTCTTAACGCTAACAATTTTCTGCTTAGTACATCATGAAAAATATTTTTTACTTAGTACATCATGGGACTCTTTACAGTGCAGTCATTTACCCACAGTTATTAACAACCCATTGTCCAGATGGTCACAACATGTTCCCCACCAATTACTCAGGTTCCATGCAAACTTGCATTTCTTCCCACAGTGTCAACTTAGCTCTTTTAATCATTTGCATTGTTCTCAGCAATATCATGCTATAACTATACTTGTGCTAAATGTTAGAAGCTATGGGTAATGTGGTTAACTAGACCTTACGCCTATACTTAAACTATATTCTATTTTAATGCCATTTATGCTTATATTCTATACTTTATTCTTTGTTACAGGCTAATACTACTGGCTTGTTTGTTTTCCTCGAGGGGGAAACCAGAGCCTCCTACCTATCCAGTAGGCAAGCCTCCCAGAAGCCATAATTGTTGGTACAGCAGGTCTTTGTTTATGCCCAGTCACCGAATCATTCCGAGCACTAATACTCATTATCTGGTTTAATTCCATTTTCCTGTAAATTATTTTTATACTGGGAACAACAGTTTACCTGCATTTCGCCTGTATTAGAGTCATTCTGTGTAAATTGAGTTTTTGGCGTAAGTACTACAATTCCCATCACCAATCCCACAATTATTAACATTAATAGTAAGGTCACCAACAGGCTAGGCCACCATTAGAGGATGTCAGCTCTGTGACAAGCCTCCTTCTGCTGTGACTCTGTCAACCAGCCGAAGAAACTTTGGCTTCACCTTTTGGTCCCGGCATCTCCCACAATTATTAACATTAACAATAAGGCCACCATCAGGCTTGCCACCATTAGAGGATGTCTGCTCTGCTACAAACCTCCTTCTGCTATGACTTGTCAAACAGCCGAAGAAACTTTGGCTTCACCTTTGGCCCCAGCACTTCCCTGCTTCCCAATCTTGCACCTGTGACGTTGCCTCCCTCATTGTAAGGCTGCTGTGACCTTGTCTGCAACAGTTCTGTGACAAGCAGGGAGGATGGAGGAGAGAGAGCTGCAGGAGCCTAGGGAGGAAATCTCACACTTGTGGGGGTGGGGGGGGCTGCCTTGAATCTTCACACCTTTAAAAAATGTGAGAACTTGCAATTGGAAAATAAAACACCCCAACACCATTTAAGGAAGAAACAACTGCTATTGAAGGAGCAGCACTGCAAATTGAGGTGATAGTCATAAAACATTTCTACTTCTCACAAAGAGAATCCTTTAGAGCAGGTAATTGTGTGTTAAATATCAAAGGAGCAGACCAGCTCCCCCAGGACATTTAGTATGCAGAAGAGATGAGGTGAAGAGAGGAGGGATATGGGCTCTACCTTCACTAGCCACAGCCCTGTCAACGGGAGGAGGAGCAGGAATAGGACGAAAGCAGAGAACTAGGAAGAGGCATTTGGATAATCAGAGCTGCCCTACAATAGATGGCAACTGAGAGGTAACAGGGAGCCCCCTGACACCGGGAGCATG
>PVJS01041868.1:0-17767 GCA_004027185.1 Glis glis
GCACGTGGAGAGTCAGAGGAACCAGTAGCTGGTTGAACGGTCTAAGAGCTGGAGTCTTAGGATCGGAGCAACCACTAATTCAGTCCCAGTCCAAGACGTGAAGATCAGGAAGCTCTTCGGAGAAACGATGGTGAAGTTTCAGTTCCAAGAGCTGGAGGCCGAGAAGATCAAGAAGCTCTTCAGAGAAAGGCGAAGCCGGTGGCCGACGATCTCAGACGAGAGCAGATGCGTTTTCCTCGGAAAGAGTCGCACACGCTCTACGCGGCTTCTCCCTCTTTTATCTAAGTCCGCACCTATCAGAATCCTGCTGCCTACATTCAGGGCAGGGCTTTCTGTTTAATCTGCTGTTACACACCCAAAATCACTTAATCTTGGGTGTGTCATGATCAGGTCAAGTTGACAACCTAGACTGACTATCACAAAGAGATAATTTAAAGTATATGAGAAGAGGTATATAGGTTATATGAAAATACTCAGCTTATATAAAACATATCCATATATTTTCATAGCCATAGGGGTTCCTAAAATCATTTACCCACAGACACTGAGTGATGACTGTACTTGGTGTGAATTAACTCATAGTGCTCATTAGAAATAAGAATTAGTTACTATAATTATTCCCATCTCACAGAATAAGAACATTAAAGCACAAACTCAGAGTGCGCTTTTTTCTAGGACTTGTTTAAGATAACAGAGTGGCAGAATTCAACTCATCAATGTCATGGACCCTAAGATAAAACCTTTCTCTGACCCCATTATACAATTAAATAAGTAACTGGAGAAGTAACTGGAGAAGTGAGAACTGCTTAAAAGAGACTCAGAGATATTCTTCCCTAGTCATCATCCATTGTTTTATGCTGTGCTTTCTTATATATGCCTGCTACTTTTCTTCACAATACTTATCAAAATATGTGCTAAGTAAGACACCTATTTCCATGATGCATTTCATACTTTTTGTCTCTGTGCAGGGACTAGGAGATCTTTAAGAACAGATACCAGATGTTTACCACTGGAGTGGACTCCGGGGACTGGTTCAAAATCTACCATGTAAATACTATTATTAAATATTTACTGGAAAAATACATAAATGTCTATTCACACAAATCCATTAATTCTATTAGAGACATCTAGCCGGGCGTGGTGGTGCACACTGTGACTCCAGTATTTTGGAGGCTGAGACAGAGGAGGATCACAGGTTCAAAGCCAGCCTCAGTAACTTAGGGATGTTCTCAGAAACTTTATGAGATCCTGTTTCAAAATAAAAAATAAAAATAGGGCTAGGGGTATAGCTTAGTACCACAAAAAATCAAGTTTTACTATTTCCATGAATTTTTAATACTTTTACCAGGAACTTCTTGGGAAAGTAACAGCTACAGACTCTAAAAATATAACTCAACAATGGGTACATTCCAATGGCATAGTCTGCACACAAAGAGATGTGCCTTCCTTAGAGAACATCATCCCTTTAAGAAATCTCAAAAGCTGATCTCCTTCTTGGCACAGAAGAAATCTCACAGAGAACACATATTTAGGCCTTCTCGTTTACTAAACCTTTCACAAGCCTGAACATCTTCTTCATTTCATCTCAAAAATCAATAGCTAAGATATTTTCTACCTGTGTTCCCACGTATGCTACTTATTTGCTTCTATTCACTAATTCACTCTTCCTTTGTTCATTCAGGAATATTTATGAAAGGTTTTCCTTGTGTCAAACACTGGTTCAAGCACTAGGGACTATTGAAAAATAATTCAAGAGAACAATTTTGTGGTATGTAAAATTACATAAGCCAAAATTTAAACAAAGCTTGTTTGCTTGTTGTATTAGTCAGCTTTCCATTGCTGTAACAAAATGTAGCAGGCTGGATAATGTATAAAGAAAAGAGGTTTACTTAACTCACAGTTTTGGAAGCTGGAAGTCGAAAATCTGGTAGCCCCATTTGTTTGACCTCTGATGAGGGCCTCATGGCAGATAGTATCACTTTGGGGATGGGTAAAAGAGCAATTGCAGGGTGAGACAACAACCAAGAGAAGGGGAGGGGTGAGTTCTGCTCTTTCTTTCAACTCCCTCTCATGAGAACTAACTCCCTTAGCAAAAGCAGCATTAATTATTTCTGAAGGAAAACACCTGCAATGACCAAATTCCCTCCCACTAGGCTCCACCTTTTAAAGGGCCACCACCTATTAATATTGCCACACTGGGGACCAAGCACCTGACACATGGATCCTTGGAGAACTAACCACATCCAGGCCTCAGTTTCCATTTTCTTGTGTCATTCAGCTATACTCACTTGCTTATGGATACTGAGAACTGACTTCTTTCTGCACTGACAGAGTGGTTGTAACAGAGAGGATGTATTTAGTATCTGTCTTTCCACAGAGGACGTTTGCTAACGTCCAGATTTGAGGATGGCCTGTAATATCCAAGAATTCAAATATTATTTTTGTGATTTTTATCCTTAATAAAGAGCCACTTACTATCCCTGGGTTTCAGAGTTTTTAACTCAACCTAAAGGAAGACTTCCATCCAGCCTCTAAATAAACAAGAAACTGCGAGACTGAAATACAATGTAAAATATAATACTTTGATTTTGATGAGCTTCTGTCTTTGAATAGTAACTGGAAGTGGTGGAGAGGGGGATAAACTGATATCTGAGAACCTCTGGTGTGCTACATATTTCAAATATCTTTAAAATTCATTGAAAATGGTCAAGGAATCAATTACCATAGCCCAGTCCTCCTATCTCTTGTTTTATACTGATTATATAATTGTACTAGTACAATAATGAATTTAATAATTTTTATGTAATCCTTATAAAAAGCAAAAAGAGAGGGAACAGCCCAAGTTTTCATGGAACAATGAGCTCTAGTCTTCTAAACAAATGGCTCAGAGCCAAGAGAGTGGAAAAAGGAGGACATGTGTTCAATGCACTTAAGCTGATCCATGAGCCTTCCCCAACCTCAGTTTTCTCATATTTGAAGGGATGAGTTAAAATGTTTTTTTCTCTTGCAGAATTAATTTGAGGCTTAGAGGAGAGTCTACAAATTGTGAAGTTCTACATACTTTCTCATTATCTAGCACACAGTAGGACCATGCTGACTGGGTAAAATTTCATTGTTCTAAAAGGAGTTTTAAAAGTGAGGCCCAACAATCTATACCAAAGACATGTGTTGCTTATGTCAAGCTCCAAATGTCCCAGAGTCTTTTCTAGAAAGTAAAGTTTAAAAAGCAGATGATTAAATTGTACAAAAACAACTCAAAAACCCCCAAACAGATGAAAGTGTCATTGTGATTAACCAACAGAATACATTTTAATGCTTTTATAATAAACCTGGTGAGTACATTGCATTCCCATCCACAGAGTGAGCGGTTGGGTTATTGCACATTAATGTGAATTACAGTGTCTGAGAGCTGTTATTTCCGAAGGTGTGTTAATAATCCTCACTCTGTCTCCAGAGAGAGTACCACAGAATTCTTCCAAGTTGCTCATTGTGGAAAACTGATGTAAGCGCGGGTCAATTTGAGCCAAGTGAAGTGGATGGGGAAGTCAAGATTTCACGTAATTAAGCCAGCTACTTCCTAAACCTTGGCAAAGGTCCAGGTTAGTCAGGACCTATCAGACTTTGCTTTGTGGCAAAAAATTTGAGGGGGGTGGTTGGTCACAATAGAAATGGATACAGATCTTTGAAGAGAAAGGCTGTTGCTACCATTCTGAAAAAATTTGTATCTTCTTTCTGTCATTTTTTCTTGCCTCATTTGTTAATTAATCCATTTTCTTACCTATTTATTGATACAAAATACCACTTTCCATGAACTATTTTGTATTCTCAGCATTGATTTGTTAAGAAAATACACCTGGCTGCTGTCCTTGAGTTATGCATAGCATATAGATCTTACATGTTCCATTTTCATTTTCTACAAATGTCTTCATTGTTGTTTTTTTTTTTTTTTTGCGGTACCGGGAATTGAACCCAGGGGCGTTCTACCTCAGCGCTACACCCCCGGCCCTATTTTTTTTTTTTTTGCAGTACCGGGGATTGAACCCAGGGGCGTTCTACCTCCGCGCTATGCCCCCGGCCCTATTTTTTATACTTTATTTTGAAACCGGGTCACACAAAGTTGTGGAGGGCCTCACTAAGAGGAGAGAGAGAGAAAGAGAAAGAGAGGGAGAGAGAGAGAGAGAAAGACAACGAGAGAGCTGAGGCTGGCCGCGAACCCGGATCCTCCGTTCTCTGCCTCCCAAAGCACTAGGATTACAAGCGTGCGCCACCACGCCCGGCTCTGCGTTGTTCTTAATATCCATCCTTAGCTTTCTAAGCCCTGTGTCCACAGGGAACAAATGAATTCAAGAAGAGGTGAACAGTCTCATGAGACTCCTTCAACATACATTTGTTTCACTATACATTATTATTTCTTTAGTTGTTTTAGTTCACAACTATTCATTACATACTCTTCTGTGTACTTCCAAATCTAGATACTAAAGATAATATATTCCCATGAAATTGTAATTCTGATGAGAAAGACTGAAAATAGTTGTTGCTGATATGTAATACAGAGTGAATTTATCTGAACAAAAGATAACACATAATTGTTTATTTGATTGAGTGACTCGCTGACTGCCATATTTTGCAGATGAAATTTTAGAAGAAATTTTTGAGAAAAGAGAAATATTTCAAGTAATGTAACTTCTTCCACATAGATAAAAAGTATTCTTTGCTAAACTATGTTCCCCCCAAGATTCATGTCTTGAAGTCTTAATCCCAAGTATCTCAGAATGTGACTGTATCTGGAGACAGGGTCTTCTAAAAAGTAATTAAGTTAAATTGAAGTTATTAGAGGGAAACCTGATTTTTTGTTGTCAAAACCACCTAGTCTGTGGTAATTTGATATGGCAATTCTAGGAAACTAATACAGGGAGAAACAGAATATGGGTCTCGTCTCCACTCTGTGAAGCCCCCTTCATCAGTCCCATCTTCATTGCTTTTGCTACAAAACATCTGAATCTCTTCAATTTTTTTTCCTTTTTTAAATTCTGCTATGGCTTCCAGTGTTCCTAATTGCCACGTAAGACCTCACATTTACCACATTGACTCTTAACTCTATTATGGAATTATTTGTGGAGGAGGGGAAAGAAACGATCTCAGGACCATGTAAAATTCTGGTTTTTCTACTCACCCAGTGACCCTAAAGGGAGCTCTCCCCAATTTTGAGCTTCCTGTCTGAACTGGACACGGAGGCCATGCCTAATTTACTGGGGGGTTGCCAGGAGTAAATAGTAGACTACTACCCAAATGCTCAGCAGAGAAAGCACTTAACATATTTAAATTCTTGTATTTGTTGAATCTGAATATCTTGAGGCAGGTTATTTCAATTTAATGAAACTAATTTGTGGAAGAAATTATTTATATTGAATCCAAACCTTTCCAGGTACCTTTTACTCTTTCATGTAATTTCTGCTCTGTGAACCAGGGCAGAATGTCTCTCTGTGGAGTCAGCAAGTAAATTTAATAACTGTTTTCTTCATGGTGCTCAGTTTCTATATTTCTCTTCTGGTTTCTCTTCTATATTTCTCTTTCTATATTTCTTTTCTTTCTCCACTGATTGGTAGAGAGATTAAGTAAATTTTATGTGATTATCATTGAGAAATGCAGGAGAGCAAGATCTGCGATGGGGTTAATATTGAGACTATGCCTTGGAATATCCAGAAACATCTGAGGAGAAAATCAAAGGTCTTGTACATGGTGGTCAGGGCCAGAGGAAAGCTGGACAGTCAATCAAGAGGTACGTGAGAGAAAACACTAATACTATAATGAAGGGAGGCAGTAGAATTCCAGAGATGTCAGTCGACATTGCTAGTGGCTCTCTTTTTTGTTTTTTGTTTTTAAATTCCCTAATAAAAAGCAGAACTTTTCTTATTTGAAAAGTTATATTTGCTCACTTAAAATATTGCATTAAGTTAAGATAAGTAGAATAAATTAAAAAAATGCATACAATCCCTTTATTCAGGAAGAAACAATGCTAGTTTTTTAGCCTGTATATCTGAAGTTCTGTTGAGTTCAAAAAATGCTATCATAGGGTGTACAGTAACTTGTAACCTACTTTTTTACCCCAAATTGATAAAAGTATTTATCTCCACATGCACACACATACTTACCTTTGTGGGAAATTGGAAATTATTTGTATTATTGTTGCCCCTGCAAACGGATAGAATCTTTCTAGAAGGTAATTTGTGAATGCAGCAAAAGCTTACAGTGAATTAGCTTTTTAGCATAGTATTGTCTCAACCTCAATATCCTGGATGGGGTAAGGGGTAGGAGTGGTAAGGGAGCCAGGGGAATGCTCACCAAGTGTTGTGTGCATGTATGTCATTATCACTATGAACTACATTATGATATGAGACTATAATGCACCCATAAAAGTATTAAAAATAAAAATAAAAGGTAAAGATTTAAATAAGCTATAAAAAAGAAAATTTATAACTGGAAAATAAAAAGTATGGTTTTGCAATTATTTGATGAATATTTAAAATAATATATTTTACCTATTCATTGGCTATTTCCAGTTGTTATTTATCAAGTAGAATATTATATCTTTTACTTATTTTTTTCAATATTTGTAATTTTTTATTGATTGGTAAGGGGTTTTTCACTTATTACTAATATTAATACATTGTCACTAACTTTTGTGATTTGTAATTATTTAATTTTTGATGTTGAGTCATTATAGATTCCTATCCTTCCTTACATTAGTGAGTTAATACAGACCATCCTATCACCAAAAAATACCAGTTTGCAGGATTCTGACGGTTAAACAGGAAGGAAAAAGAGATGGAAAAAAGTCTAAGAAGAAATTAGTTGCAGCCAGGAATGGTCACATAAGCCTGTGATCCCAGTACTTGCAAGAATGAGACAGGAGGGTGGCCTCAGCAATGTAGTGAGAACCTGTTTCAAAATTAAAAAATAAATAAATAACAGGGCTGAGGATATAGGTCAGAGGTAGAGTTCCCCTGGATTCAATCTCTATTACTACTACTACTACTACTACTACTACTACTACTAATACTACTAATTTCTACTGTAGATAGAGACCAACATAAATTTATGGAATTACTTTTTGAAGTTTGCACCTAGGGTTTTGGAATCTAGACAGCACTTGTCAAAAGACAAGAAAAAGATAAATTCCAATTCAATTTATTCCTGAAACTCAATGTACACTTGAATGGCTTGACTAACCTTTGAATTCATCAAATGGGTTAATTGAATTATGTGGTTTCAACCAATGGCCTTCCTATTCATTTGTCTCCAGAGGAGATTGAATGTATTGAGCTCTTTTACCAGAGGTCAAATGGTGATCGCTCCTGGGATCAATTAGTGAGCCACCTAATTAGATTTGATTAATCAGCTCTGAACCATGACTTGTTCTTGTGTAAGTGATGTCTCTTTAGCATAAGGGCTTTGCTGACTAATTTGACCACTTCTGATGAGCTATGTCCATATGTAATGATTTTGTCCTATGAAGAGGATGGAACTGAAATGGCTAGCCTGGAAGCTGCAGGTAATTTTCACTTCTCTGCAACTTACCTAAACCTTCTGGAAATGCATTTGGGCTCTCTTATATTCAGCATAAATATACTGAAAGCAGGAGCTTAGGCTGTGCAACTCTGCACTGGTGAGAGGGTTAATGCAGGTAAAAGATCATGAGCTTAAAATCTGAGCAGCTCTGCTTCGACTCTGGACTTTACTGTTTCCCCTTACTCTTAGCCAATCGTTCCTCACTATTTTCCTAAAGCTTATCACCAGTACACCAGCTCAGATGTCTCACTAAACCTTCTGATATCTTCATTCCCCCAAGCAATCCTGATGTCTAGGTAGTCGAGAGGCCTGTCTCTATCTAGCATGCATTCTTGGTTCTTTTTTTCCTTCTCACCCTCTGTGTGCACAATCCATTGCTAAGTCCTATTGAGTCAACCTCCTAACACCTCTGCATCCATCCCACTTGTCTCCCTCATGTTTCTCAGGATTCCCATAGTTATAAGTCTCAGCATTCTCTCAACAGCCTGTTTCCTCTGCCTCCATTTTTGCTCCCTCATATTCATTTTTATCTATCTTCCAGTTAATTTGGTGTCTTCTAAAATAAATACTGATGTTGTCACTTTTCCTAAAATCCTTTATGAATTACCCACTCTACAGAGTGCAGAATCCCAGCAGCCTAGCATAGTTACTGGCTTATCTTGTGGTTCACTACTTGCTTTCCCTACAAGCCACCTTCATATACCACCATGTGTGAACTCCCAAGCTTTGCAAGGGCTCCTGCAGTCCATCAGTTCTGAGCTCTCATACAGAATATCTGCCCACTTGTATTGAACTTTCATGATCCTCCTCCAGGAAGCTTTCACCCATATCCACCACCTACCTTAGGTGCCATTCCTTCGAGCTCCAATGACATGAATTCAATTTGTACCTCTATTTTACATCTTCTGATAAAGTGTAGTTGTCAAACGATGTGAGAAACATCAGAATAGGGACCACATTTTTATTCCAATGTCTCCAGATAAGCACAGTGTCTGCTTATACTAAGTGCTATAAGCAGGCATATTGAATATGTGCATCGGTGAGTGAAATGCTGTTCCTTTCTCTTTCCTCTGCCTCTGAATTGACTTTAACATACTCTTGTCTCATGATGTGATCATGCTGAAAGTGCTGATCTGAACCTGTGCCTTCTCTCTCCTGTAGAACACTGAAATCCCAAGCAAAGGGCTTGTGTCTGAATTTTCTATTCTTTATAATACTTGTCACAATATATGACACATAGTACGAACTCTGTAAAGAACTGAGTGATTCATAGATTCATTGATTTATTTATGTACTTATCTGCCAATAAAATATTTTGAATATTCCTTATTGTATTAACCCAGGTTTCTTAAAAACAGAGCCCAAGGCACAGCTTGCCTATTCACCTTTTATTTGGAAACTCAACCCCAGGAAGGTAAGAACAAAAAGTAAGTGAGCCAGGTGTTACAGTGGGAGCGGCACTGTGGGCTCTTTCCCTTCAATTCAGATCAGATTGTCTGAAGAGGGGAATTAAAACTAACAGGCAGCTCGGTTGTAGTTTTAACAAAATTTTATTACAAAGTCAGTAGGAAATAGAAAAGAGAAGAGAAAAAAGCAACGTGCCTTGAAGACACACTGGAGTGCTGAAAGTAGAACTCTGCCCCTCCCTTGGACCCCAGCCCCTTAAATACAATTTTCACATTAGTATGTTTTTAGCAGTGTTACCAAGGCAATGAGCTAGTAACTTATTTCTTAGACATAACTTATTCCTTAGGCAGGTGGTACCTTCTAGTCTACTAAGTGCACTTACTAGGTGCACAGGTCAATAATCTACCTTGTTTTTACTCCTATTGTATTGGGCTGTATTTGTTGTCTATCAACTATGGGCACTTTGAGTCAGAGAAAGAGAGAGAGTAAATAAAAAGATATGCATTCTGAGCTATCTACAGATTTCCCATGAACACAACTGATTGCTGATATTTACATAGCATCAGAGATATTATGTCAGTAATATTTTACATATGTATGTATATAAAGTCATATATTTATATGTATGTGTGTACTTACCTTCAACAGAATTGTAGAGAATGTGTGTCTATGAGGGTGTTACACCAAAGAGAATGGGATCCAATACTAATCCAAGCCATTCCACTGATACGGAGGCACTTAGCAGAAATCCTGGATTTAACATATCAATTCACACAGCAGTACGTGGCCTCAAAGCTCACTTGTTTGGTTGACTGTCTACAATGATGTTTAGAGACAAACATTTCATGGGCACAGTGCAGAAGAAAGAACTCAAGATCTAAGGGAGATAAAAATGTGGTACTTGATTTGCCATGTGCTATCTGAACACTAACCTCTCACATTCTCAAAACAACACAGAAGACATTCCTTTCACTAAGTCACAGGGAGACCCACAAGTGTGCAGAGTGCCTTCATTTTATTAAATGTTCTGCTAGTGTTTGAATGGCGTTTGGGAAGTGTCATGAAGACATCTTCATGAACGACAAATGTTCTTCAAAAGGACTTGACAGAGTGAGTTTGTCCTCTTTTGCACCTTTGCTCCTTCTGTCCCTCCCATCATGTGACAGAAGTGTCCCCCTCCTCTGGATGATGCAGCAACAGGGGCTATCTTGAAGAAGAAACCTGACACTGGGCAGACACTGAACCTGCTACCCGCTTAATCTTGGACTTGTAAGACTCCAGAGCTGTGAGAAATAAATTCTTTTCTTTACAAATTATCCAAATTCAGGCAATTTGTTATAGCACCAATAGTAGACCAAGCCCCTTTTCTTTACAGGTCACATTGATCAGTAAAGACAGTTCCATTGTGATGTAATTAGCTTCCATGGGGATGAGGAAATCCCAACCTGAAAAACAGGTGATAACAATTAACCCCTAATACAAAGAAGACACAGTTATCAGTTATTATAAAATCGGTAGGGACACACTGGTAATCAGAATCAGGTATTTTTTGCAGTGGTTAATGGGTCAGTGTTTCCCAGAAAATAAAATAAATAGCTTATAGGCTGATACCCCTTGATGCCTATAATATGCTAAGTATAGCAGCCAAATACCTGACTTAAGTTCCAACACTGAAGACTCATAAGCTTGCATAAGTTTCTGATCTAAACAAGTTCAGAAACTTAATCTTCCTAAGGAAATATTCCCTGGAACTTCCAAAGCATGTGGCATACAATTTTCCAAGTCTTTCCTGTAGAGACCTAAAATTATTTTCTTAGAGTCACTTCATTACAAGAAAAAAAAAAAAACATACTAAACACTGATCATAAATTCACCATAATTCTTATGGATCCAAAATGCTGGTCTGATGACCACAGTGGAAGCTTACTGCAGTCAAATGATAGATAAAAATCTTAGACTACCTTTAAATAACAGGGGTTTCAGTTAATTTTTGGAGTCACTCTTGGTTATTTCCATCATTTCTAAATTAATAGTTAGAATAGACCACCCTTGGGCACCTCTAAGGATCTCCATTTTGTCTTTCCTACTCATGGTTAAGGCCATTAGGCCAATGACAGATAAGAGAAAGTTTCTGTAACCTTCCTTTTCTAGTAACACACTGATCTAGGAGTAGTATTTCATACTTAGGGAAATTGCAGAGATTAGTGTCACCGTCAAACACTTGAAAGATGGAAATTTGGAAAAAATATGACATTCTCATTTAATTTGCCTCTTTGGCCTGTGCAGAACTCAGATGTGTCTTGAAAAATAGTACAAATTAGCATAAACACAAACTAGTTATGAATCTAATTGCAACTGAAATTCCATGTGCTGTATCATTACTGAGGAAATCAGCACAGGCCCCTTGCACCCACTATGTAGCTGTTGGTTTGTTTAAGGGTTTTAATTTGCTAGGACCATCAGAAGCATTTTGATATTACATACCATGTCAGAGTATACTTTCAGAGTCTTGTTATGGGACTAGATCAACTCTCCCCTCTCTGCCTATTATAGTGTGTAGAGTGATTGATCATTCTGACATTTTAAACACTGCTTCACTGATACTCTACAGCTAAGATGCTATGCCAATAAAATCTGATGAGTGGAGTTATATTAAATGTGACTTACAAGAACCACAGTAATGTGCTTGCCTTTGGATTCAGGGGGAGAGATAAATCTGACAAAATTTCAGGGTTCCATGTACTCAGTGGAATTTCTGGTAATCCCAAACTCAAAAGCATGTATAGTTATCTCTTCAAAGATGATAGGCAGGTCACTGCACTTTATACAATACACTTCAAATAAAGAATGCACAAAACTTAGTAGAACATTTTTAGATTTTGGAGGTGATACATAACATTTTTAGGTGTGCGGCTGTGTCCCATATGCTGAGTCACCCACAAACTAACCAGACATAAGAGGTAGACAGAGGAGAAGCCTTGAAGCAAGTCCAAACTTCCATGAAAGTTTCTCTCCTATAACCCAAAAAAGCCAAAGGTACTCAAAGTATCTGTGGTCATGTAGGGATGTCACATGAAATATCTATTCTACTGGGTAGGAAACAATTTGCCCAATGTCACAGCCTTAGCTATGAGGGAGTCTTGGCTGTAGCCCTGAGTGTTAGAGTCCTGAGCCTACACTCCACATGCTCTGTATAGATGAAGTAAAGACAGAAAATTACTTGTAACACAATGAAAAGCAATCTATGAGTACTGAGAAAAGTATGGATAAAAAGTTTCATAATTTCTTCTTACATATCATGACATTTTGCAATATTAACTATTAATAAGGTCTGAGAAAATATCTCATTATATCAGAACAGTATGGGTCACCAGGGTAGTGGTGGGGGCTTCAAAAAAGTCCAAAAGAGACGTTGGGCAGGAGAAACCAAGGAGGTGAACTCTGATTTGAATGAAAGACATAAAGTTATGCCACACGACGTATCAGAAACTTTCAGGAGAAAGTGAAAATATGAATAGTTCTTTTCTCTCTCTGGTCCATCCTCTCTTGTAACAGTTGATGTGCTTATTCTTTCTTCCTTCCATTGTGTGTGATATGTGATATCAGTTCTGTAATTTTTTTTCCTGTCTAGGTAATCTCAACCTCTGTTGGAAAGACCATCCAAAATGAGAATGGAAACTTGAAGCGTACACAAACGAAAGTAGAATACATAGGCGAGCCTTTTTCTAGGAGTTAAAATGTTTCCTTCTTTCATTTGCTGCCATCCTGACAACATAGAATTCTGAGTCTGTCTTTTTAAAATTGAGATGTTAGTCTAGAGGAATAATTGTCCAAACCAGGCAACTTGGCTTGACTCTAATCAGGACCAAAAAAAAAAAAAAAAACCAAAAACAAAATAAAAAATAACAAAAATAAAATAAAATAAAATTAAATTAAATTAAATTAAAAAATAAAATAAAATAAAATATAGAAAAAGACTATTTCACTCAACTCTCTAGGGCTGCAGAGCAAATAGGAATACAGGTCTGGATCCTATTTGGCAGTAAGAATCAGTTAATGTCCCCTCCGAGTTTAAAAACTTAGGAAAGATTCAGAGATAGACTTCCCTAATAAAATCTCTTTAAAAAATAGTTATAACAAAGATCTGCTTGTATGTCATGCATAGTGCTAGGAACACCAATATGAAAAAAATATAGTTCATTTTCCTTGTGCTTGAGAAAATTATAAAACAGTGTATAAGTCAGAATAAAATCCATGATTACAGCAGCATGAAAAGAGATATAATAGCATGTTATGGAGATGCAGATGCAGAATATATCATCTGTTGTAGACATCTGTTATTTTTGCCTGCCCAGTTTCTGTTTCCTCTTCTTCTGGTAATTGCTCTCTGATTTCCTTTTGGAAATCCACACCTCCTTCCATCTCAATCCACACGTGTTGAATGTGCTTATCTGAGCACTTGGGTTGCCATGTAATCTAAGTTGGGTCAATGTGAGTTCATAATAAGATATTTTCTGAGCTTCAGAAAAGAAAGGCACACACATTCTCTCCTTTATCCCCTTCCTTTCACCGCTCCGGTATTGTTTTTTTTTTGTTTGTTTGTTTTGCTTTGTTGTGATAGGGAATAAAGTCGCAAGGACTACGGAAACTACTGACAGCCAGTTTCCCCACCATGTAGAAAGAACCTAGCTACACAGTGTGCCTTCCAGTGCAGAAAGTAGAGAACTTGCTTGGAGAGAGAGAGAAAGACCATTTCCTTGCACCCTCACATCCAGCCATGACTGAAGCTTATTTAGTGCTGAAATTTTCAGTTGTGCAAAATAATACAGACACTTTCTTGTTTATTCCACTTTTTGTTTGCTTTTAATAATATTTTATTTATTTATTTATTTATTTATTTAGTGATATTGGGGATGGAACCCAGGGGCATTCTACCTCTTAGCTACACCCCCAGCCCTATTTTATTTGTATTTTGAAAGGATCTTGGTAGGTTGATGAGAGTCTCACTGCGTGCTGAGGCTGTCCTTGATCCTATGATCCTCTTTTCTCAGCCTCCCAAGTACTGGGATTATAGGCATGTGCCACCATACCTGACTTTATTTTTAATATACTTTTATCGGTACATTGTAGTCTCCCATCATAATGTAGTTTAGAGTCATAGGGACATACATGCACACAGCACTTAGTGAGCTTTCCCCTGGCTCCCTGCCAACTCACTTCTTCCCCTTCCCCATACATGATATTGAGATTGGCATTAATAATTTCACCTATGTACACAACATCAGTGGAATTATTTCCTTCATTTATTCTCCCCATCACCACCACCATCTCTTAGACCCTCTCCATTGATCCACTGGGGTTTCTCCCAATATTTTAATACAAATAATTATGATCAGTGCATGTCTCAAAGAGTAAAATAATAGTCTTTGATTCACCTTTATATTAGTATTAACTAGAGAAGAAAATAATAATAAAAATAATAAGCACATGTCTGGGTCCTGTTCATGCAGAACTACTCTGTGGTGTCAGTGTAAAACACCACAGTCTATCTGTTCCAGGCCTAAGTCTCAGTGGGTCTCATGGACTTTTTTTTCTCTCTGTTGTTGTTCTGCTTTCACTGTAGAAAATGCACAAGGAGTGATGAGACAGGAAACACACAGCTGAGTCATCCTGATTATCCTGAATGTCTGAGACTTCAGACATTTGAGAAAGTCTAACCAAATTAGAAAAACTGCCTATGTGATCTGCAGATGACCAAAGATGGATGAGTGAGCTTTGAAAAGTCTAACAATATAACCACAGTCCTAACCCATATATTTCTGAGAAATAATAAACAGCTATTATTTAAATTCTGGTGCATTTTGTTATGTGGCAAGAGCTAACAGATACACTGACATATAGTTCTGTAGCTTGTACAAGAACCATATCTAAGACTCATATTCTAGTCCTGTGGCTCTCTAGTCTTTTCTAACTCACTACTGCATTCCTTCTGGCTTAGACCTTTATTCATAGATTTGAAACAAAAAAAAAACACAAAAAACTCAATCTTTCTATGAGCATGGAACCCTAAGGTTTGCTCTCCTTTACCTAATTTCTTTTCAAATCATTTTCTTAACCTCATCAGCACTTGCCAACTGTGATTAGCATATCAAGTAGTTCTAGGTTACTTGCACAATTCAACTGAGCAGACCAAGGACAAGCTTCCCCATAATAAATATGCTACCAAAAGAGTTTATCTGTCAGGAGAGATTTTCTACATGTTTCTGAAATACAAGGAGACATTCTTATTTAAAATCAATGGATAATGTTGTGCATGTTTTCTCAGGAAATCCTTGGTTGACTCAGATAGCTATTTAGGCAACACACTATTCTTTGAAACTATTTGTGACTCAAAGGGAAAAGTGGGAGGAAAGAAAGGGAATTAAAAGTTTTGGAGCTCTTCTATTGTGCTAAAAATATTACACATATGATCTATTTTATCATGACAAAAACTTTATGATATATTATGCATATATTCTAAAGATAAGTTAACATTTTAGTAGAAATTAAATGTTGTTTTAGTCAGTGTTCTCCAGGAAAACTCCTTTCCCAGCTCTAGAAGAGAGAGCAATAGGAGATGATAGATGATAGATAGATAGATGATAGATAGATAGATAGATAGATAGATGGTAGATAGATAGATGATAGATGGATAAGTAGATAGATGGTAGATAGATGGATAAATGCTAGCTAGCTTGCTAGATAGATAGATAGATAGATGATAGATGGTAGATAGATAAATGATAGATGGATAGATGATAGATTAGTTAGATAGTAGATGGATAGGATTTATCATGGAAATTGACTCACATGATTATGGAGACTAAGAAGTTCCATGACATGTGATCTGCAAACTGGAGCTACAAGGAAGTCAGTAGCATGGCTCAGTCCAAGTCTGAAGACCTAAAAATGGAAAAGTTGATGTTGATCTCTCAGTATGAAGTCAAAGGCCCAAGAACCTAAGGAGCCATGGTTCAAGTTATGGAGTCCTAAGGCCAAAGAAGATGGTGTTCTGATATCTAAGGCAGGAGAAAAGGGATGTTTGAACTCCATAGGAGAGAACAAATTTGTCCTTCCTCTACCTCTTTCTTTTGTCTGGATTCTCAATGGATTGGATGGTGCCTGAACACATTGGATGAAGGCAGATCTTACTTACTGGGTTCGCTGGTTCACATGCTAAAATCTCCCATACACCAACCCCCACTAGACATTGCCAGAAATAATGTTTTATCAGCTTCCTGGGTATCTTTTAATACAGTCAAATTACCATCCAAATTTATCCACCACAACCATCATGTAAAATAATCAGCTTGTACATCAGTGAAACTGAGATTTGAACCACAGTTCCTTAAGCTGTGTAGCAGCAGAAAATCCAAACTAAGACTGCTATGATTAAGGCCAATAAAATAAGTAACTTACAGATAAAGAGCTGCATATTTCTTTCTCAGCACAACCTCTAACTGATTTTTTACTTTGGAACAGCCCCGTGTAACCATTTTTCTCATTTGCTAAGTGAAAAAGACAGTCACCCCAATTTTTTAGGCTCAAAGTAGATTATCCAATAATCTCAACAATAACTTCAAAAGAGGTACTTTTACAACCCCCAGGAATGTGAATCCAATTTTTATATATTTTCATTAAAAACATTAAGGAGTCAATCCCCTTTATTTTTTCCTAGTGATATTTCACCACTACAGTTTGAAATGAAGTGGAATAGTTGTTCAGCATTTCCCAAACAGATGTGATCAGAAGGAAAAAGAGCATTGAGGCAAGACGTCCCTCCTCAGATGCACTTACCTCTGGAGTGTGATCTGTGTCCCTGGGGTGGGAGTACCTGATAGCTGCTCAAAGGCAAGCAGCTGATGTTAAGGATGCATTTCAGAATTTTTTGTGCAGGTATAATGAGATATTTTTGCTGAATTTATTATTACTTAACATTGCAAAATGTCATGATATGTGAAGAGAAATTGCAGACCCTTTATATTCGTGCTTCGCTCGATGCCCATAGATGGCTTTTCATTGCATTAACAGCAGTTTTCTTTCTCCACCTTCTCTACACTCTATGTTGCTTTGGCGCAGGGGCTCAGGACGCCATCACTTGGGGCTGTGACTTTGGGCAAAATGTTTTCTCCTGGGTAGAATATGGCTGATAATGAGAGCTACTAAAAAAGTTTTGTAGCCAAAGAGGTAAAAAAAAAAAAAAAACCAGAGAAGAAGCAAGATGGTGACGGAGTAGGAGCCCCTGAACGAGCCTGTCTCAAAACTGTCTCAGAATCGCATCAGGGACTCAGAAATAAACAACATCGCACAGACACAAAAGACCCAAAACCCTAAATCCAGTAACCCAAGTACGAATACTCAGACACAGAGGCTACCAGCTCCAGAATTCCTCAGAAAGCTGCAAGCCCGAGACAGCACGGCAGGATCGGTAAGGAGCCATCTTACCCCAGGTCCCTACTGCCGGGGCTAATAGCCCCCGGTGCCACAGACAGATCTGAAGGAGAAACCGGAATAGAATTCCGAGAGTGGTGGGGCCATCACAGCAGCAGAGCGTGGGCTCCTGCCCCGACCGAACACCTCCCCCTCCACTGCGCTACGAGCCCGCGCGATTCCCAGCACCCTGCATCCGAGCCCCGCGCTAACCAAGATCGGGAAGCATCGGAGCCCCGCGTCCCGCAGTCCGCGCACTGCGCCGTGCCGCTCCCCGTGTCCCGCTGCCCTGCATAACCGCGTCAGCCGGGATCGGGAAAGC
>PVJS01041869.1:7780-17866 GCA_004027185.1 Glis glis
ATGTTGGTATATTTTCACATGTACATATTGTTTATGATACTAATTCCATTAATTCACTTCTTTCTTGCCCTCCCCCTTCCCTTGCACCACTTCCCTTGTTCTGCTGAGGGTTCTCCATTATCAACCGGAGTCCCTTGTGTGACCCTACTACTCCTTAGGTTGCACATATTAACATTATGTTAAGCGAGATCAGTCAATCACAAAAAAGAAGGGACATATGTTTTCATTAATATGTGCATAACCTGATTTGAACTGTTCCCTTTCTCAATCCTCATTTTCCTCCTTTGACTAAAGTCCTGTTTGCTTCCTATTTATGTTCTAGCTTCCACATAGGAGCAAAAACATATGACCCTTGACTTTCTGAGACTGGCTGATCTCACTTAGCATAATAGCTCACAGTTCCATCCATTTTCCTGCAAATGACATAATTTTGACCTTCTTTATGGCTAAGTAAAATTCCATCATGTGTATATACCACAATGTGCTATGCTTGTATACAACTGGCAGCACAGTAGGTTTGTTTACACCAACATTACCCCAAACACACAAGTAATGTTTTTCGCTAAAAAATTATGATGGGTGCAATGTCACTAAGTGACAGGAATTTTTCTGTACCATTATAGTCATGTGAGACGACTCTTGTGGATGCAGTCTGTCCCTGACGCATACGAGGCATGCCCCCATGACTGTGTTCACATTAGGAGGATGTGTTCTGGTGATGATGGTGGTTTTTATACTGCTCTCATTTCACTTAGTTTCTATCTTTCCTTTGTCTCTGGAAACTATGAGCTGACCCAGAGAGCACAGAGAACATTGCTAATCCCATTATGCATTCATTCTTTCTCTTTTTTATTTCTCACTGTACGTCCTTAGTTTCTGCTTAGTTCTCCTCTGAAGTTTGGATCTCTTGACTTTACAAACTTCTGTTTCTTAGTTTATATACTCTAACTTCTAAAGGAAAAAATGACTTTTATTTATCCAATTGTACCTCCACCAATTTTCTATAACTTAAGCTGTCACTTTCCTCTGCTGAGTCAAAAAGGTTCCCCAGGGATGATAGCAGCTTCTGCTTAACACCTTTTCTCCTACACAGGTGGGGGCCAAATCTACTGTGCCAAAAAATAGAGAGAGAGAGATTTTAGGACACTTTTTCTGGGACAATGTTAATGATATCACTTTGTATTCTTTTTAGCCATCTAAAAAATCCTTATGTTACAATATATTTTTGCTATTTCTTTTTAATCCAGCACTTATGTCTTTTATGTCTTACACTATTTTACTTTTTTAAAGTCTCAACAACAAATCCGTACTCCTTCCCCAATTATCATCCCTTCAAGGCTTAGATGTCTCTCTGTACTTTCCAGTTTCCTAGAGTTGCTCTTAGTGCATTTAATTCAATCTATGGAACATTTAGTATTACAGCCATCTTGCTACAGCCAAAGAGCAGCTTCCCTGGGCCAAATTCTGGAATCATTACACCACCAGGTGACTGGCTATTTGAACCAATAAATTGCATTCACTGATAAACTTGGACAAATCTATCTAACGGGTCAATATCACATGGAATTCCCATTACATAGTAACTTCAAATTTCATTTTTACTTTATAGCACTTCATTCATTTCCTGTGAATATCAGCATAGTATTTCTTTACATTAGAAGAGTGTAATTTTTCCCCTCCTCTTCTTTACTCAGTGCTATCTATCACCTGCCCTTTCCACCAGCCAAGTGCACTGTGCTTGGTCTTCCTCCATGTACCCTGAAGGCAAACTCAGAGGCCTTGCTGAGTGTTTGCTTTTAGTATACTGTAGGGATGCTGATGGAAAGCAGTTGTCTCACTTTAAAAAGCAAGGCATAGGGCTGCAAAGAAAACAGAGGCAATTATTTACAGCATGTTAACTCATACACTAGAAAATATAGAGTATGATGTTCAATAGAGTCTGAGATTTCAGGGCTCACCAAGGCTCTCTAAAAAAAGTCATATCTTAAACTAGAGCTTGAAGGGGGCCACGAGAGATAGTGCAGTACAGTCAATAATCTGTTAGAAGTACAAATAAGTGGAGTGAAAGAGTGAGAGGTGACATGAGAAGGGGCCGGAAAAATAAAAAGGACTGGTATGGAGAATGAAGTAGAGCAGAGGTCAACAAACTCTGTCTGCAAAGGGCCAGGTAATAAATAGTTTTGAGGACCATAAAGCCTCTTATAGCAACTACTGCTCAAAAGCACTATCGTGGTGCTAATATGTAAATGAGCATAAGGTAGACAATAGGTAAATGAATATAATTCTTTTTTGTGTGGTACTGGGGATTGGACCCAGGGGCATTCTACCTCCGAGCTATACCCCCAATCCTATTTTTTATTTTTTATTTTGAAACAGGGTCTCCCTAAGTTGCGGAGGGCCTCACTAAGTAGCTGAGGCTGGCCGAAAACCTGATCCTCCCGTCTCAGCCTTCCAAGTATTGGGATTACAAACGTGCACCACCACGCCCACGCCTGGCTAATTCATTTAATGTATAGATTGATTTGTGAAGAACTGACATCTTAACAATATTTAGTATTCTAAGCTATGAACACAATATATCTCTCTGGTTTTTTGTTGTTCTTCTTCTTCCTTAATTTTTCTCAGCAATGTTTTGTAGTTCTCAGTGTATAGATCTTGTCTCTTTTAGTCAGATCGATCTCTCATATTTTTGATGCCATTACAAATAGCACTATTTTAAACAATTTTCCTATTGTTTATTGCTAGCTTATAGAAATAAAATTGATGCTTATATATTGGTTTTATATCTTGCCACATTGTTAAACTCACTTACTAGGTACACAACTTTCTTGAAGGTTTTATTGGATATTCTATGATGCCTCATCTGAAAGTAATGCAGCTTTCTTTCCAATCTGTATTCCCTTTATTTCTTTTGTTTGCCATATTGTACTGGTTAAAATCTGTGATACAGTGTTGAATAGAAGTGGCAAGATGGAGTATCCTTGCTGTTTTCCTCATCTTTGGGGAAGAGCAGCCTTTTACCATCAAGTATGAGGTTAGTTGTAGCTTTTTCATGATGTCTTTCATTAAGTTGAGGACAATCCCTTCTTCGGGTTCATTTTATGTGTCTACTTATCTAGCCTGTGGTGTTCAGTTGTTTTGCCAAACACCAGTCCTGATGTTGCTGTAAAGGTATTTTTTAGTTGTAACTAACATTTAAGTCAGTAGACTTCAAGTAAAGCAGATCACCTTCCATAACCTGGGTTGGCCTCATACAGTCAACTAAAGGCCTGCAGAGAAAAGAGTAAGATCCCCCAAAGAAAAAGGAATTCTACCATCAGACTATCTTCAGACTCAAGCTCACAGCATCTTTTTGGAATTTCCAGCCTATAGACCTGACCTACAAATCTCAGACTTGGAATCCATCACAATCATGTGAACTAATTCCTTAAAATAAATGTCTCTATCTCTCTACCTCCCTACCTGTCTGCCTCCCTGTGTCTATTTTTCTATCCATCCATCTGTATAGGCTCTGTTTCTCTGGAGAATAATAACTAATAATTCTTTATTGCTAGTTCACAATATTTTAACAGGATTAGAAACTGGATTTTGAAAAATGTTTTTCTGAGTATATCTAGATGAGCATATTTTTTTTCTTTATTTTAGTTTATTGGTGTAGTTATTCACATTCCTTGATTTTTCAAGTGTTAAACCAAACTTGTATTATTGGCATAAACACTGCCTGGTATACTTCATCATTTGTATATGTTGTATATATGTTACTGAAATTTTGTTAATAATTTTTCTATCTATGTTTACTAGGAATAATGGCCTATAGTTTTTCCCTGTAATGCATTTGCCTGGCTTTCCTATCAGAGTAATGATAATCAAAGAATAGATTTGAAAGTATTATTTCCTTTTCAATTTTCTGGAAGAGTCTGTGTCATTGTGTCAAATTCACTTATTAGTTCTATTAGACTTTTGTTTTCTTTTGTAAAGCATAGAATTTTTCCAGTAGACAATGTGTCATCCTCACTAAAGTTTTACTTCTTCCTTTCTAACATTCCTACTCTTGACATATTAAAACGTTTTTCAGGGGCATTCTATCTCTGAGCTACACCCCCAGTCCTATTTTATTCTTTGTTTTGAAACAGGGTCTCACTAGGTTTCTGAGAGTCTCACTAAGTTGCTGAGGCTGGCCTCAAACCTGTAATCTTCCGGTCTCAGCCTCCCAAGTACTGGGCTTATAGGCATGTGTCACCACACCCAGAAAAATTTAATAACTTTTTTAAGAATTTACTTTTAGTTTCAGGTTCATAGAGAAGTTGAGAGAAATTTACAGATTTCAACATCATCAACATCTCCTCACAACCTAAATTGACACATCATATTCCAAAGTTTGTAGTTTATATCAGAGCTCAATCCCATTATTATACATTTCCTGGTTTTCAACAAATTTAATGAGATATTTCCACCAAAATAATATCATATCATGTGTTTCACTGCTCTAAAAAGCCTTTCTGCTCTGCCTCTTTATCTATCCCCCTCTCCTTCACACACACACGTACACACAACTCTTGGCATATACTAATCTTTTTGATATTTTCATAGTTTCACATTTTCCAAGATATCATGTATTTGAAAATTTCAAGTGTGCATTTTTTTCAGGGTGGCTTCTGTCATTTAGGAATAGGCAGTTATGCTTCCTCCATGACTTTTCATGTCATCCTAGCATGTTTATTTTCAGCACCGAATAATACCCCATTACTTGGGATATTTACAGTTCATTTATCCATTCATCTACTGAAGGATATCTTTGTGGCTCCCAAGTTTTGACAATTATAAATGCAATGGCTGTGAATATCCATGTGGAGGTTTGTGTGTGGACATAAATTTTTTCAGCTCTCTACGTAGATACCAAGGAGTGTGATCATTGGATCTTATGGTAAGAGTATGTTTGTTTTCTTAAGAATCTAACAAATTGTCTTCCACAATGGCTGTGCCATTCTGCATTCCCATCAGCCAATGAGCAATCTTGTTTCTCCACATCTTTGTCAGTATTTTTTTTTTTTTTTTGCAGTACCGGGGATTGAACGCAGGGGCGTTCTACCTTCGCGCTATGCCCCCGGCCCTATTTTTTTTTTATGCTTTATTTTAAAACCGGGTCTCACAAAGTTGTTGAGGGCCTCACTAAGGAGAGAGAGAGAGAGACAGGGAGAGAGAGAGAGAGAAAGCTGAGGTTGGCCGCGAACCCGGATCCTCCGGTCTGCGCCTCCCAAAGTACTGGGATTACAAGCATGCGCCACCACGCCCGGCCAGTATTTGACCTTCTGAATGATCTGAATTTTGGCCATTCTGGTGGGTGTACAGTGGTACCTCACTATTTTAACTTGCATTTTCCTGACATGGAGCATCTTTTCATATGCTTAATTCTCATCCATGTAGCATCTTTGGTGAGATGTCTGTTCAAGTCTTTGGCCTATTTTTAAAATAGGGTGTTTGTTTTCTTAATGTTGGGTTTTAAAGAATTCTTTTCATATTTTGTATAACTTCTTTCTAGGATACATCTTTTGCAAATTTTTATCCTAATCTATGACAGAAAAGTCACTAACTTCAAAAATTCTTGTTTATTTATCTTCTTTCTTAATTTCTATCTAGGATTGTTATTTCATTGTTGAATAGAAGGGGTGAGAGCAATAATTCTCTTACTTTCTACTTGAGGAAGAATACTTTTTGTAACTGAAGATTTTTCAAAGATAACCTCAATCAGGTTGGAGAAGTTTCCTCATATGTATGCTTACTTTGCTGGAAAACTTTTTTAAAAAGTTATGTATCAGTGTTGAAGATTGTCAAATGATTTTTCTGTCCCTATTGAAGTGATTATGTTTTTCTCCTTTTTTGATTAATATGTCAAAATTAAAAGGTTAATTTCACATGTTAAATCGATCTTGCATTCACAGAATAAACTGCACTTGGTCATGACTTATTATCCTTGCTACATATGGCTGCATATGGTTTGTTCATTGTGTTGGTTTGCTAGGGCTACCCTAACAAAGTACACACACTAGGTGATGCCAACAGCATAAATTTATTGTCTCAGTTCCAGAGACTATAATTTAGCTAGGAAATTTAAATAGGAATTTTTTCTGAGCAAGAGTCAGATATTGAAGTCTGCTCTCATTTCTTTGGCCTCTCAGCTTCCACTTTCCTCTGGGCCCCTTGAAGACTTGTTTTTCATGTGCATATTTTAGAAGTCATTGAAGATGTTGAAAGAAATGTATGTGCAGAATTGTGTATGTGGAATTTGGAATTGGGCATTCCTTCTGGGGGCTTTCATCTTTTTTGAGTTTTTCCCCCTCAATTTCCATCAGCTCTTGTATTTTTCAACATCTCTCTCTTCAACCCAGTAAAACTATAAATTTTTGCCAGGGATGGTGGCACACATCTGTAATCCCAGCTACTTAGGACACTGAGGCAGGAATAGTATAAGGTCAAGGCCAGATTGGGAAAGTTAGTGAGACCCTGTCTCAAAATAAAAACTGAAAAGGGCTGGGCATGTAGCTCAGGAATAGCGTGCCCCTGGGCTCAATCCTCAGTACACACACACAAAAAAAATCCCTGCAAATTTTTATTTGAACTCTATTTCCAATATGTCTCAGGAAACTGGAAAGTATGTTCAGGGAGAAAACTGACTAAATAAAAGTATCACCTTGTTCACTTTTCTTTAAATGATTGTTTCCCATACAGTTTCTGATGTTTTGGTTGGTTTCTAATATCTTCAGCCATTTTTTTAAATCCAGAGTTACAACATTTGTCAACAAGAGGGTCATTTGGATAAATGTTACCATTATTAGATTCAGAACTCTAACCAGTGTTCTTTTGCTTGAGATGAAAATTCCATAATGTAATCGCTGCCTGATTCCTATATGTTCATTTATTATGATAGTACACGTAATACATTTATTATTTATTAATTATTAATTTCAAAGGTTTAAAATTTTATAACAAAATAATTTCAAGGCATGTTAAATAATATTTAATAGCTTTTAATGAGGCTTAAACATATATTCCTTAATTCTTAACATAATTTTCTAATTCTATCATAATAAATTTAACAATAAAATTTTAACATAATGCTTTAGCATAATATAATTCCTTTATTTTGACATCATATAAAACAAAATTTAAAACACTAAATGCAAGAAATGTCTCACAATGTCCATGTTTTGTTTTTAGTTAGTATCCCTTTTTTCTCATCCTTGTTTATAGACAACACAGTGACATCCTTATGCTATTCACAAATTGATATAATTAGAGAAGTCCAAAATTCTTTCTGAATATAGAAACATAATGGACAGAAACTCACCTGGGGAAATGGGGTAAACCCACACAATGGAGTTGCTCTTGAGAGTATTATCATCCCCCCCCATGAAAGACTTTACTACTGACTCCTGCTCTTCTTTCCTTCTTTCAGTTCTTTGGGGCACTTTCAACGATTACACTTTTCTCTGACCCATCATCTTAGTCAAGGTTCTCCAAAGAAACAGATCCAATAGGTATATGAAAGGAGATTAATTATGGGAATTGACTCGCATGATTATGGAGGCTAAGAGGTCCCATGATAGGCCATCTACAAGTTGAGGCCTGTGATGACGTAACTCAGTCCATGTCTGGAGGCCTGTGAACCACGGTGCTGATGTTGTAACTCTCAGACTGAGGCCAAAGACCTGAGGATCTGGGGACCTCTGGTGCAAGTCCTGGAGTCCAAAAGGCCAGAGAACTTGGAGTTCTGATGTCCCAGGCAAGACTAAGTGATTGTCCCAGCTCCAGAAGACAGAACAAATTCTCTTTCTTCTGCCTTTTTGTTCTATCTGGGCCCTCACCCCATTAGATGGTGCCTGCCCACATTGGGTGAGGACAGACCTTCTTTACTCACCCCACTGACTTAAATGCCAATCTCTTATGGAAACCCCATCACCCCTTCACAAACACACTCAGAGAACGTCTTGGCAAAGCTCTCTGGGTAACCCTAAAGCCAAGCAAGTTGACACGTAACATCAACCAACACATCCGAAATAAGTAGGAGGTAGTTGATAACTAACCTAAGAACAACTAAGTAAAAATGTTTCTCTTTAATATATAGGACAATTAACTCCATAAATGATTTATTAAATAACTAATAATTTTGGACATTTATTTTTACTCTAGTGGAGGAAAAAGATTATGAATGCCACTTCAACTTGCATATTACTGAGAATAAAGTATTACATTGTTATAACAAGATTTGTAAAAATACAGGTAATGAGCTAGATACAGAGGTAGAATGCCCCTGGGTTCAATCCCCAGTACCAGAAAAAAAAAAAACAGATATAGTCTCTGGGCTCAAAAATATGTACTCGCTCACTAACTCATCCCCCTTTCCAAAAATATTTCTTACCTATTCCTTCTTCTCTGGTCTCCTTGCCAAATCTCTAATATGTATTTTGCAATACCTCTAAAACTTAGTAACTTTTTATAAGGCAGTAGAGTAGAGTAGAAAGAATGTGAACTTCAGAGCCAGAGTGACCTGAATGCAAATTTAAACTTAAACATGTATGAAATACATATTTTTTTCAGGAAATTACTTCAACTCTCTGGGCTTAATTATTTTGTAGTATGGCAGCATTAGCACATACATCAAGGTATTTTGCAGGGAATAGATAACAATTGTGAAAATCTCCCAGGAAATTATCGAAGCTAAATAAGTTTTCATTTCCTATCTCCTACCAGCATTGGGAAAATGGATAAAACATGTTTTATAAATGATAAACTAATATACTAATTTTACTTTGGATCCATCAAGCATGTTGCTAATAGACTAATCTCCTTAAATTTGCTTTAACAAACAATATGCCTTGACACTGATCAACTTTTAGTTTCTTTTCTCAAGCAGTCTAGCTCCTCTGCCTGACTTTCAAGGTCACTAAAAGCTGCTCACATCATCCCCATCCAATCATTTACCCATTACTTCCTGAGACCCACTGTAATCTCTAAGCCTTCTCTAGACAATTTGGACAGGCATGCACATTCTCTCACTTCTTGGCATTTGATCACATTTGATCATGCTCTTTTCAATTTATCCAGATCCTTCCCATTATTCTTCAACGCTTAAGTCAACTCTCATTTCAGAGAAAATCTTTCCTGACTATATAATCCTTCGTTGAGCTCTTCCTTGAGTTTGTTCAACTCCTAAAGCATCTAAGTACCACTCAGTTTTTCATGTGTTTCAGTCTTATAACTATCCCTCCATTTGTTTTCAAACTCCTAAAAGTCAGGAATCTTCTTTCATAGATATTATAAATATAAAACATAGATTAAATTGGTTTTGTTAATTTTTATTTGTAAATTTAAAAAATTTAAATAAGAAAATAAGGGTTAGATATCAGCCATTGTTATGTAGATTAAATTGTGTCCTCCCCAAAGGAGAAGATGATTATATACAAGGGAGGAGAGAAACCTAGCATATAGAAAATAAACCTAGCATACACAAAAACCTTCCCATGTAGCTCTCAGAAGGAATGAACCATGTTGACACCCTCACTTTGGAATTGCATGTTATTTAAGCCAACCAGACTTCCTTATGACAGCCCTAGAAAATTAATATGCATAGTTTTTTAATCTTTTCTAATATTCCCATAAAAATATATGAAGCACTCAAAGTAAGAAAATTCACAACCAGAGAGAAAATCTACATCAATTCCAGGTGGCAGGTTATCCTTAGAACCTTAAAATGATAATAGATAAGAATCCACATTGCAAGAACAAGAACCAAATGGTGTGGCTGACTGTAGGAAAAAGCAGAGGAAAGGCAGAGGGGCCGTTGAGAACCATGAAACCTAGAGAGCCCCCAAACCACCAGGCTCCAGAAAGTTCGGGGAACAAATATAGAAACAGTGTCTGATTTGGGAAAGAACTTGACAGACTCCCATTTGTGGGTACAATTTTGGAAAACATGGTAAGGTCATATGGTGGTGTTGTGATCTGACAACTTTGAACTCAGTTAAAAAAAACTAAATAAACTAAAATCACACACACACACACACACACACACACACACACACACACACA